>HE669465.1:0-13146 GCA_000313835.2 Heliconius melpomene melpomene | reverse complement strand
TTGACACTGCATTCATTTGAATATATATTCATATTTCAAGGCTTTAGCCTGAAAGTGTTACATTTGTGAAATATAAAGAGTTCTTTTAGAATAATTTATGATTCAAATATTTTTCTGTGTGAAATAAGGTGAAAAGCGGTTGGATCTACGGACTTTGTATCTTGGATATGTATTTCGATATTGTACTCTATGAAGTGCATTCGTCTTCTATTAAAAAACTTATGGGGGGGTTCCTAAATAAGAACACCATGCAGCTAATGGCATTCCCGGGTGTTGACCTAATAACCCCACTCAGACTTCTAGCTTTCTCATCTAAATTAAGAAGTCTTTTGACGGATTAGAGTTTTACTCCTTCCTGGCACAGTTGATAAATGACAAATTGAATTCGCGACGTTTGTGGATTCAATTCCTCTTAGGATAATGATTTTATTTAAGTTATTTTCATTTCTCCGCTATGCTAAGATAAAGCGCGGTGTTTAGCTTCGCTGATGAATTCATACGGTGAGTATTTATACCTGTACAGTAATGCATTCTCTTTGGTTTGCAATTTTGTTTTATACTCTGTCAAGATTATAGTTATAGAAACTATATTAATGCTGTAAATTTTAATAATAAAGAACATATTTAAATTATAATTGGTGTCAAGTAAACAAATTGAGGAAGCATATTTTTTTTAGTTTAACTGTACGAGTGTTTTTTAATGTGGTTTCACTCAAAAATCGTATTTACGGCGGCGTGACGCATTTGGCACTTGCTAAAGCAACTTATCACTCTGCGTTGAGTGATTTTATTATATAGTTGTAAATTTTGTGAGAATAAAAGTTTCAAGTACATTATTTTCTTAAAATATCTGTATTATTACAAAGTATTTGGGGGCCGTCGTAGCGCAGCGGCTCGTCTGACTGTAAACGCGGTAGTGTGTTCGAGGCATCCTTGAGGGAGTGAGTCATTTTTAGTTTCTCGCTTTGTTGAGTAAAAATGGCGTACTTTAAATTATTATAATTATTTCATCTATTCAAATGTCAATTTTACACGTTGGTTGTAATTTACTGTCAAACAACCCCTCTGAACGATGATAATTTGATGATGATAAAAAAGGTACAGAACCCTTAAAGTCAGAAAGATTCATAAATTTGCAATCTTTACAAAGTTGGGTAGCAATACAATTGACATGTGGTTTCAAGGGCTGTAGTACTCCGACCCGACCTAATATCGATGGACGTGTTCAGAAATCAAATGGAAATAATAACCAAATTTATTACTTCTTTCTTTAAACAAAAATATATGTAGATACATTTTATATGAAAATTACATTTAGGCAAAAATCGAAAAAAAATCAGAAAGAATCACTTCACCGAATAAAAGTATTTTATTATTTTGCCAAGATTTATAAAGAAAAGTGGAGCTTGACAGATGATTAACATTTTTTTAATGTTTTTTTAATTTTGTGAAACTAAAAAAAATATATTTTACCAAACATTGCTTATTGTGTGGCGGAATTCAACGCCGCGCTTTATTTTCTTACAAAAGCGAGGAAACGAAAATAATTCATCTTCCAAATGGATATTAAAGCCACAACCGCGCTCAACCCTCACAACAACCTCAACGTAAAATATGTTTTTTTATAAATATTAATAAAATAAAAATAAAACACACCATAGATAATAACGTCAGTTAAATCAACAACTGTTTCAGTTTTCAACAGATCCAACTTTTCAATAAATAACTTAATATTGTTTGAAGCTTTTGTATTGTTTTGACACTTCTATACAATACTATAAATGAATTTAGATTTAGGAGTCTATCAAAATCGATTCCAATAATCGTATACAAAATTCATATGTATATGAAATATGTAAACTAACAATGATGCCGGATTTTATAACTAGATTTATAAACCAACTAGGAGCTGTCATGACACAGGGGCACATGGCTGGATTCTATGGGAATGAAATATTTTACATTACTCGTTCTGGTAGTAAGACAAAACACGGCGTAGAGTTCCGCCATTTCAAGCGCAATGTCTGAATGATTATCTCCGACACAATAATCTCTTGAAGGAAAGATTGCGGCATTCAAATATTATTGTTATTAAATTTCATAGAAGCAGGATTGAAGACTTCGTAATCGATTAAATAATAAGTTATTGAACCGTATAATCCAATTGACTCGGATGGTACATTGATTTGTAATAATAATATTAATATCTACGTTTATTATATAAGGCGAAGCAAGCGTAGGGTATTTACAAAATATATTTTTTTAAATATATGTTTCGCAATTTCCAAGGCACTATATAAAAACAAATTTTATTTTCAAAATGTTGAAGCACTATTTTTTGATGTACAAAAATGAGGAGTATTTTTACTCCAGACTCCACACCCAGAATATCAACCGTTATTGACTGATATGCTGGATTATGCTGTCGTTCAAGCATTGTGATGATAAACGCTTTGATGTCTGTGAACTTAGCAGGTCATAGCTCAGCCGATCAAAAATAAAAAGTTCAAAGAGTTCTTATGTATATGAGTTCTATAGTTCTTGATATGTTTTTAAAATAGTTCCGGTGGTTTCATTCAAAAAAAATGATAAACAAAAGGTCCGTGGTATTTAATATTTGCAATTTGATCACGGGGTAAAGCCGCAACAAAAAAAGCTAGCAAAATAAAGCCATTACGGCTTAAACAGATAGTTATGAAAATAACTTTAAATCAACCCTGAAGTTGTTTTTATTTATATATTCAAGTGAAATATAACTTTGGATGCATACTGAATTCAATTATTCCCCTCCACCGACTCAGTGCCGTATTCAGAAGGCGGAGAAATGTAAGTAATTGGACTTATGATAATGAAGTCTGCGGCCACCGATTGCTTAAGCAGTTATTTTTTATGGCCACTACGAAAAATGGGCTATGATAATATAAATGTGATACATAATGGATATCTGCTTAGGTTTAATGGATAATTATTATAATTGAATATCTTGATATCGTTTTAATTTTGCTCTTGTTCATAATATCCAACGAAATAACAGGAAAGTTTATATCAATATAGAAGAGAAAGTAATATTTACTTTTGAGACGGACCCAGTGTTTTGACACTCCGTTTCTAAAATATCGTAAGTAGAGTGGCGAAACTCAACGCCACATCTTTTCTTGTTACTAGAGCGAGGATAATTTACTCTCCTGAGTCAGAATGGCACCCACTACCATTTCGTTAACAGTCACTATGCCTGAACACTTTAATCAGTGTGACCAAAATTTACATCGCATTTCTCTAATTTCTCCAAAAATATTTCTTCCTCGTCAAACATAGTTATAGGTCTTTCAATAAAATTTTAAGTGCCATACTGAAAAGGGAAGTCGAAACACGAATCGGTTATTAAGGGTGCATTAAAATTCCCTCGCCCAAATCCCGAAACAGGATGTCAGAAATAAGAAACATTGGAAACACAATTTTTACTAGCAACGAGGCACGTAAAGAAGAATTTTTTTCACGGTCTTTTTCACGCGGACACCCCGCGAACACTGAAAATGGATTATTCATTAGATTATTGGGGCAAGTCGTAAAGGAATTCAATTTAGGGTTCTGCAAAATGAAATTTCAGAAAACCTCCCTTTTCTGTAGTAAATAAATTTACAGCTGGGAAGTAGGTTAGCATTCGAATGACTCAAATGAATAAAGGGCCGAAAGATGAGCACTTAGTTGTTTTGTTTGTATTCACGTAGTTCGCGCGTTTTGTAGGGTAGCATTTATAGATAAGTATATAGCGGTGTAAGTAGAGGGCACCTAGTGTTTAGGTGTTTCCCCATGCAACGAAAAATTTTCGGTCAACTAGGCTATGTATTGCGAAAATGTGTGTGTGTGTGTGTGTGTGAGCGAAAAATGAAAATACCCCGAATTAGAATCGAATCCCGAACCCGAACTACCGTTGCATATAACGCCAGATATTTCTTTATTATGTTATTATATAGCTATGGATAAACTTACTTCAGTCAACGCTTCGTTGCACACTTAAATAATCTCGTGCTTTTAAATGAAAATTCACAATTTTAACATTGTATATTTTGTAATAATTTCATTATTTTTCTTTGAATTCGTTCACTTTGTTTTCTTAGAAAACTTTGGAAGTTATTGCTATTAGTACTAGACAATTTTTTAAGTGAATTTTAGGAAACGAACGTAAAACTGATATGAATGTATTTATAGAAAATGTGCAAAAATTTTAAAGTACCTAGACATGTAGGACCTGGACATAAACATCCTCCTCCTCTTTTAAGCCAACCAAGCGATCAGTTAGCAATACCTTCTAATCAGATTATGTTGAAATTCTTATATGCTTGTTACAACGGAATAAACGGAGAGAAAAGTGGCAGTCTACACAAAAAATAATAATTTAAGATAAATGTTGGATTTATCATTGTTTCTTTAAAATTGGCGCTGTGGGACATCTAGTTCTAGATTCAATCTCAGTTAGGGAAGCTATTGTCATTTTACCGAGTAAGCGGCATTAAACAAATATTAACTTTGGATAAAAGTATTTATTTTCTTGCATCTTCACGCTCTTTCCCGCACAGAAGGGTAAGCAGAGTAAACTACTGCAAGACAAGATTGGAAGACATTGCATAAGTAGCCGAGCTCATCCGTCGTGTTTACTGTCAGATACTGTGCCGATACACCACGAAAGTCTCTAACAATAAACATTTGAAGGAAGCAATAATACTAAACAGAAATTAACGTCGTACTCACCCTTATCACACCTGATGTTCTGACCACAGACCAGACCTCAGAATAGAGAAATATTTTAGTCAACTTTACCCAACTTGGACAGTTACCGAATTCATCGTTTAGATAACTCAGTTTATTAGTGCTTGAATTATATTATTTTGAACTGGTAAGTAATTGTTTGTAGTTATCGCTCGAGTTCACTAATGTGAAACAATTATTTTGTGAATTTTCGTTTGTGCAAATAAAGGAAATTGAAGTACAAAATAACTAATTATTAGTCTAGTTTTTTAATTTCTACTTTTATATTAAAATATTATATTCCCCCAAGTGGAAATCGAACGCACAATCGTCACGTATACTGTCAGATGCAGAGATGCTTCTTTTGCTTTAGATCATTATAGCTCCATTACGGACGTAGGATTTTTGCACACGATGCTTAAGGTTTAGCCAGTGTCACATTCATTTGTAGGTATCGATAGTAGTTACAAATATCGGAAAACGGAGGACGGAGAGTCTAGACAATATGTTCTATATGCCAACCCTGCAAAGTGTCATAGTTAAAAGGTAAAAACAAACTTTATAGTAGTAAATACTTATAACAACGATCTGGTGTTACAAGCAACAGTAACTGACAATAACTTTTTCAAATATATTGACTGCATTTATACCTTTATTACTACTGTTACAATTTTATTAATAAGCTTGTGAAAAATAATACGATAATATATGAAACATATTTCAAGAATACAGATTACTTGGATCAAAGAATAATAAACTCTCGTAGATCTAAAGGACACATAATAAAAAGTTAAGAAAAAATCGAAAAGGTCGCTGTAGTACAAAAAGGCTCAAGCCAAACTATGAATAGACGTTATGCTTACAAAAAGTTAGTTCAAAAGAACTTGGAGTGTAGCCATTTGGATATAGGAGGATTAACAAGAAATGAAAGAAAGAATAGGAAAATAATTTGATATTATGAAGATTATGTTTTGAATGGAATCAAGTATAATATAAAACTGGCAAAATTTCTTACGTAAGTGATGCCTAGTAGATGCCAGTATTGTAAGTTATAATGTTATTAATTTCATAATCTACAATTATTGTTAAGTTTCTTAGTCTTAATGTTATCTCAGATAAATTTAGTAATTTTTTCTCCACTTTCCGCTCATTATTATTGAACATTCATTTTAATTGAACTAAGGCAGACTATCTTTGAAATAAGGCAGAAAATGGAGAACGGAGTGTCATAAGACTATGTACTCTCCCTACCCTAAATGCGGGATGGATCTCAAAACAATGTTTTTATAACAAACATTTACTACCTAAAGCTCTCTAATTTTCTTTGTTGAAATTCAGAATTCTTGTCTTAAATTATTAACGCTCGAACCTAATATATACTAAATCAGTTATTTGACTGAGTTCAACCATTTGGAAACGAATTAAGCACTCGATTCCTAACCTAGCTAATACTGAATTAACTACCACAGCTGACGGTCGGCGATGTTAACTGGAGTTACTGAAGTTATGACTGGCCAAGTTATTGTATTGTCATTGAATTTGAAAGATTTTATGGTAGATTTGCCGTTTTTGTAAAATATTAATTGATTATTTTTAGTTTTACTAAGCAGGATCCCCAGAACCTAGTATTAAGACATTCCGTGCCGGTGTTTCGGCCTAGCTTTTGAGACATTGCATGGTGAGTGATGGAATTCAACGCTGCACTTTATCTTGTTACGTGGGAAAATGAAAATAATTCGTTCCCCACATAGGCCTCAATCTTAGCAATTTTAAAATATTTATCTTTGTTTTTCCACATAGAACTTAACGATTGAGGCCAATCGTGACGTGACAGGTTGTGTGTTAGACAGGTTATGTTTTTGACGATTTTTTTTAAATATAAATTATACCAGAGAAACGAGGTAGCGAATAAAAATATTTTAAAATCGCGATTATAAAGACAACTTTCTCAGTAAAAAGCTACAGCCATTTATTTATCTTTATACAGCGTATAACCGGAAATTATAAATTATTATATCGATGAATGGTAGAGGAAATTGTTTGATCGCACGACATTCTGTTGTCTTTTGTATATAAAAACATCAAAAGCACTGGAATTGAAAGCAAAAGAACGAACATGAAGTCATTCACACGGAACAATTACATTCGCTTTGAGAAAATAACAGAAAATGCAGTTAACTTTGCTTCTAAGATTATTTACGTATAGGTAAAGTGAATAAACAAAATCAATTTAAAGGAAGTAAGTTCAAATTTTCAAAAGATTTTGTAAACTTGTCACCTGTTTTCCAGTTTGCTTTGTTTTTGGTGAAGTTAAACTTCATTCCTCGCCTGCTTTCTAGATATTGTCCGTTAAGTAGCGTAACTCAACGCCGCGATTTGCCATACCAGCGCAGTAAATTATTTTTCATAATATGGATTCCTAAATGGGAATAGAACCCAATATATTATATTTGCCAACTGTGTTACGATAGCGTTAAAGATATATTTTATCCAATTTAATCCAAACACTGCATTGCATGGAAAATGGTATTATCTTTAATACGAAAGTTGAAACTTTGAAACTTCTATTGACGTAAACTGCTCTAGTTTTACAATCAGATATACAATATGTATCGTGCTATTATTTTGAGATTTTAAATATATATATGGGAATTAATTTTCATTTCCATGCTCCGAAAATTGGGAGAGTGGAGAACCGAATACTCAGTTATATATTTTCTTACGTAAGAATTCCAGGCCAGTAACTAACTAATATAAATACCTACTATACTACAATTTTTAAACCACAATTTATACATAAATTTTATAGAAAGAGTAAATTTAAAAACGAAATTGAAATTTATAAAAACATTAAAAATGAAACGTTTAAAGTGTTTGGCTGTTCTCATTATATATTTTATTGAATCAATAAGCTGCGACCCAGATTGTAAGAGTCACCTATATTAAAAGTGGTTTTGTATATGTTTTCTGTTATTTGCTAACGACCCGTTCGAGGCTTCGCCCGCTTGAAGTACATAATTATTAATGTACTGAGCTATATTAATTTCGTTTCATTTTGGAAACAACAACACTACCTTTATTTTCTAGATATAAAATAAATAAATATAAAAGTAAAGTTTCAGCCAATTCAATAAAACAGTTAGTTATAGAAAGCACTTTTATCGAAAAACATTTTTATTTAGAAACCAATTGGAATAAGACAATACGAAATATTAGAGGAGCTTGCCCAAATATAATAGTGAAAACTGCAATTTGATATATTAAACCGATTCTAAGATTGGCGTTCAGTATTGATAACGACAACAGGTAGATGCTTGAAATATAGTTAAAATGAAACGAATATTTAAATTGGGCCCCCATACAATAAACTTGTTTTTTTACCGTATGGCACAGAACCATTGTCTCCAAAACGGGCGGAAAATGTCCACCAACGCCACGTAAGTGAAAACTGGAGTGTTTTGACATGAAATTCTATCTACCTTCTCAGCGACGTCGAAAAAACGTCAATCTGAAAAAAATATATAACTTAAGTTAAAATCTACAATGTTGAGTTTCATATACTCTGCTTTTTCAGTAACTCCAAAGACAAATATTAATGAATATTTAATGACTATAAGGCTTTTCCACGTTATTAACACCAAGACGTAAATTACAATATATATGATAAATTACATACTATCGGGTAATTACCCATATTCAAGTGAGCACGTGCGTAAGTTTATTAAATTTATTGCGTTTCGCTGTTGTATTTAATCGCTTTCTAACTAATATTTGGATATTATTGCTTTGGGGCCGTCGTGGCCTGATGGTACAAGGGCGTGACTGCAAACTTGACGGCTGTGGGTTTGATTCCCAATCAGGCAAATGAAATATTTAATATTTTCAATTTTTCACCCTGGAGACTAAGCGTGTCGTTAAGTTCCACAACTCAACACGTAATGCTCAGAATAAGGCGGTAAGTGGGAAACGGAAGTGTCTTAATGGAAAACGATATCTCAACACTAGGTTTTAAGGTAGCCTCGGACTACTCTGCTATGTCCGGGATACAACGTAAAGCTAAAAATAAAATTAAAATATCATCAAAATTATGTATGAAATGACTGACTGAAAACGCGACGGTTGTGGATTCAATCCCCATTATTTCTATTACCTCAATCTTAGAATTAGAAAGCGCATAGAAAGTGCCCCCATTTCATATCTACTTTTCGTTTAACCATTCTACTTTATTGTTCATTGTCTTGAAACTTACAATAATAATTGATTAATAACTCTCTTTACCACCAAAGTCACTAAAAAAGAAAATGTCACTAAAATACTATATTGACACGTCATGTTATCATGGTTTACTCATCTATTTCAATGCAGAATAGGATAAAGTCGTTAGACCTGTCCAGCTTTCAGGAACAAATAAAGTAGATGTAATACCTCTTAAAAGGGACGCAAATTGAATCGCGCTGGCTCCATCAAGGCTTCTGAGCTTTAGAAAATGAATCGCTAGCTGGTCGCTAATTGTGCTTGTTATTGGCAGTTTATATTTCGCTGAAATATATATTAGAAAAATTTCCCGGAGACTAAAAGTCCCATAATTATTTAAAGAAAATTTTAATATAATATACTCCAACCTTTATCAAAATCGATCATAGTCCAAGTTTTATCAAAATCAGTCTAGTAGATTGTGTTTTGATGGGTGGGGATGTTTTTCTAAAGATGACACGCACAGTTTATGAGATGCCTAGGTAATTTTATTTTATTTAAGTGTTGTAGGAGTTATGATTATTTATATTGTCATAATACTAATTAATTTATATTTACATAATTATGTATGTTAATTTATAATTGATTTCCAGCAATCATATACCACTTCAAAGGAATGAATATGATAAGTTGGATGTTGATTTACTCGTACTGCTAGTTATGTTCCACATTAAATTAATTTAATTATTTTTAAAACTAAACTAAAAAATTAAAAAAATTGTTATAAACTTATTAGATTTTTCATGTTTACTGTTTTTTTTAAAAACTGTAAAATGAATAAATATTTATTAACCAAATATAATATTTAATTTTGAATAAAGAGGTACTCTGATGATTTGGGCACGTTGAGAAAATGAGTGAAAAAAGAACTTTATTGGTCTTATAAAGCACAATAATGATTTATCAAGCAAGAGTGACAGAGAAATTACATTTTCATACGTATATGACGATTTTGCGTACAGAAAAAAGAAAAAAACAGCTTTACGCGTTTTCCGGAATAGTAGAGTAGGCAGAAATAAGTGTTAGGACAATCTGTGCCCCACTTTCTAAACTTCCACCATTCTTACGTTACGACGGCTTCATCATATACGCAATATCTTTATATGGACTAGATATGAGAAATTGAGTGATTGTTTTTTTTAGCTTCACGCTGTATCCCGCACATAACAGGATAAGCAGAGGGAACTTGGAACCTGAACCATTATGAAACTTTCATTCGCTACTTTCTGCCGAATTCTGGAGATATTGCGTGTTGAGTGGCTGACCTCAAGGACGCACTTTACATTACTAGAGCTACTCGAGGAAATATTAAATATTTAATGTCCTCAAATATATTGAACATTGCTTCGAGTGGAAATCGAACCCACAGCTTGTTGCGCTTTTGCCCTTACGCCACGACTAGCTTTATTTATTTTCTCCATAAAATATGAGCATTCTGACCTCAAAAATTCCAGCTAATTAAATATAATAACATATTTTCCTTGAAAGTCATACGTGTATAATATAGTGTACACACAAGTTTTTCATTTAAAAACCAACAGTCACGTTTGTATGGTAATGAGCGTTCGCTGTTGACTCCATCCTGTCACACAAACTGAATGAGTTGACTTTCTATGCATACTCTTAAACGGTATTGTATATTTTAAATGAAAATTATTTACTTATAGTATATGAAGGTTTTTAAATGAATTTCTTTTTATTTTAGCTGTATATGATTTTGTATTTCAATTTACCATCTACCAGCACAGCGTTTGAGTGTCAGCACGTCGGTTATGGATTCCATTACTAAAAATAACCTAATTAAGAAAAATAACCTTTATAGATGTTTTTTTACATATATCCGTATTGTATTTTACAATTCAACTGCTTTCATTTGATATATATAAAATTAGATGTACAAACCAACCATTTTAGCAACCAGGAACCATTTTAGATTAACAACAATATTATATATATATATATATATTATATATATTAATATATATTATATATATTATATATATTATATATATTATATATTATATATATTATATATTATTTCATTGTAATCAAAACTACAAGCAAGGCAAGCTTGTATTTAAAATTATTTCTATCGGTTTACCAGAAGCACATTGAATTTCATAAATAATTCGAAATTCATTAATTTATAATTAAAATATTATTAAAAGTAGCAACAACGATACGTTCTTGAAATCAATAGTAGGTAATGTTTTTCGTTGCATATGAATAAGCTGTATCTTCGAAATTAATTGTGAAACTTGAACGAAATGAAAAAAATTAATTATTGTAGTTTTGTTTTTATATTATTTTAGTTTTATTTTTGTGGATATAATTATTTTGATATTGATATAATAGTTTCAAAGTGTATCCCGTACATAGCAAGGTAGGCAGAAGGAAGTGTTAAGACCTAGTGTTAAGATACTCCGTGCCCCATTTTCTGCCGAATTTTGGAGACATTTAGTGTTGAGTGGTGGACTCAACGCTGTGCTACGCCTAGTAACTAGAGCGAGAAAATGAAAATATAACATATTTCATTCCCCCAAATGGAAATCGAACCCACAACTTGTGTCCCTATATTATGTATAATTATGTAGAATGAAAAAAAACAGTAATTTCACATTAATATTTCCATAGTATAGCATAATTTTCACACAAATTTGAAACATAATATTGAAAAGCCATAATGGAAATAGAAGCTTTTATGTTACGGATAGCACCTGTCATAATAACCCACATCGTTTATAACAACATTTATTATAACATCGTTTATAACAACATTAGAAACCAAAAATATTAATTAATGCATAACTAAACAATATTAAAATATATTACGAATATTTAAATGTAACTAATTGCACTTAAAATATATTAAAACTAGTTAAAAACTAGTTAAGTGCGAATCTGACTCGTACCATACCGTACTCGTTTTGAAAATGAGACGAACGCACTTGATTCCCTCTGCCTAACTTACTATATGCCAAATAGTATAGTATAACCATCGACAATAGGCTCAAACACTTCCCAGCTACTCTAAGGTATAAAAATGATACATTGCAAAATCATTTTAAAAACCTGAGACACTGTGGGGGAAAACGTGAGCTATCTTTAATTCAAGATCTCACGAGCTGGCGATAGGCGTTGAGAAGCTTACTGGAGAGCATTGGCCGATATGATACTGTGCCTATTATAGTAAGGTTTACATTGGTTTTATGTTATTTCAGTGTTTTTGCAAAAAAATCTTTACGTCTCAAAAATTGAGCATACAATGATGACCGGGGTTTCTTATTACTAGTTAATCTCTGTAATATGCTTGAGCTATATTAATTTAGAATTTTGAAAGGCCAACCATAAGAATAAGAAAACAGAAGAAATATTTTCAATACGAAAGATGTCTAAGTTCAGATCCATCCATTCCATATATTAATTAAGAATTTTGAAAGGCCAACCATAAGAATAAGAAAACAGGAGAAATATTTTGAATACAAACACAAGTAAAGGTGCCTAAGTTCAGATCCCATTCCAGTTATTACGGCACTAAGATTTTAAATCTTTTAAAAACTCTATAACATATACATATAAACAGGTATAGTGTAGAATAGAATAGAATAGAATAGAAAAATGCAGGCGGCAAGTGAATTACACAAGAACGTGTTCTGCCTTTGCGTCAAGAGTTTACAAACTGTATTGAGCTGAGAATTTAAGAGCATTAGTTGTAATTTATTGTCTTTAACAATGTTGATACAAAATGTAGGCGTTACTGTAGAATCGATGTTTAGTTAAATACCTATTAATTATTATTTTTATTGATAAAAACAAATATGTTTCAATTACGACGTTGAGTTACGCCACTCAACGCATTGTCTCGTCTGCTTCAGGTGAAAAGCGAAGAATGAAAACTCTTAACTTCTAGAGAAAAGGTTCTCTGTCAAAACATTCATAAAAACAATAACTTTATTACCGATACCTAAATTTAAACTATTATTATCTTTTTTCCGACTGCTAAGTGAGGGTTCTATAATAAGAGATCGTCGTGAATCAGCGGCACATCGTGTGATTTTTAATATCCCGACGGTTGTGAGTTCGATTCCAGCTCAGGGGAATAAATTGTTTTCATTTTCTCGCTCTGGAAACACGCAACGTTTCGAA
>HE669464.1:12813-135685 GCA_000313835.2 Heliconius melpomene melpomene | reverse complement strand
TCAAGTAGCCAAGATAATACACCAGCAACTTGCTCTTCAATATGGCCTTGTAGAATTGGAGGTGCCTTACTACAGGTACAATCCCATGTCTGTTCTTGAAAATAGCTGTGCTTTGCTCTACTGGGATCGGTCTATTATTACTGACAGGTATATTGTTGCCAATAGACCTGATATAGTACTAGTAGACCGAGCGGCGCGCCGCGCAGTGATTGTTGACGTTACTATCCCACATGATGAAAATCTCGTGAAGGCCGAAAAAGAAAAACAATCTAAATATTTGGACCTAGCCCATGAGATTACCGCCATGTGGGATGTCAATGCGACTATCATTGTGCCGATAGTGGTTTCGGTTAACGGTTTAATAGCGAAAAGCCTCGACCAACACCTTAAGAGGCTATCGCTTAGCTGTTGGATCAAGAACCGGATACAGAAGGCAGTAATACTTGAGACGGCACGTATTGTGCGGAGGTTCCTCTCTCTGGAGCCCTAGCCACCGATGGCTTGGACCCTTGTCCCGCCCTCGGAAGAGTGGTTTTTTATATTTTTAAATGTATCTTTTTTATAATAATTTATATTTAAAAATGTAAAATTGATTCGCTTATTTAATAAAAGTATATTCTGATTATCATTATATAACAGCTTCACTTATTTAGTATTAAGAAACTCAATTCGAGATTAGTACGTAGGTAATTGGAGACATTGTGTTATAGGTGGCGTAACTCAGTTACACTCTGCTACCCGTCTTACCTGAGCGGGAAAAAACAATTAATTATAAAATATAGCCATAATTATATTTTCAACAGTTTTATACTATTCGAAGCATTAATTTACCATGTATTTTAACAAATAGTTATCTATATATCTAAAAAATAAAAAGTCAATGCCTTAATGACTTCTTAAATTTTCTAGCTTAATACGAGTATGGCGTGGTAGCTTTTATTGGTTCTACGTTATACGTCGTTAGTTACCGCCCAGCTATCATCCGTGAAAATGGATGTTTGGGCCAGTATTGGCTTAGATTGGTCCAATCTTGGCTAGAAATACAATATAAATCAATTATTTTGAGTTCTACAATCCAACACAAGATATCTCAAAAACTAGTGAAACTATTAGTGAATGGAGACTTAAAAAACGAGAAAATATAAAAAAAAATATTTAATATAAAAATATATAAATATATTAGGCCAGTTTTGGCGCATAAGTACAGGCGTACGAATGTCAATGCGACAAGTTGTAAATTCGATTCAAACTCATAGAAATTAAATATCCAATATTTTCATTTCCTCGCTCTGGTAACAAGGCAAAGTGCGGCTTGGAGTTACGCCACTCAGCACGCAATACCTCCATCAAAAGTGGGAAACTGAATAGGATCAGAGTATCATAACCCTAGGTTCCCAGGTTCCCTCTGTCTACCTCCAAATATTCCAAATACTGCGAGAATTTAAAAAAAATCATATAATTTTGGCCTCGTTGGTCATACTAAACCAATCGTTGGCAGGAAGCTAGCCACATTAAACTAAACGTGAAGGAAATGCGTGTATCAAGCGTTTTTATCGCTATCTGATGGTCTGATATTAGATAAATTGCTTCAACAAAGTTCATTGTTTCTATATAGTTAACGATGATGCTAACTTTAAAAGCCTTTGCAAAAACTGTGATTATCAACTGACGAAGCCGTCGTGATGTAGGGCTGACTGTTAACGTGACAATAGTGAGTTCAACTTCTATTTTGGTTCGATTTCCATTTGATGAATGAAAATAATTTGTTTTCATTTCCTCGTTCTTTTAACAACACAAAAGGTGACGTTGTGTTCCCCCACTCAACACGCAAAGATTCAAAAATAGGGCGCAGCGTGGGAAACGTAGTGTCTAAACACTCAGTTCTCTCTGCCTACCCTATTAAATGTGTGAAGCTATAAAAAAGAGTATTTTTCAAAAATATGACAAAGCTACTTACAATTTACTATAAAGATGAAAAATACCGAATATTTCATATTCCAAACAATAGTTTAAGAATATTAATTACTTTATAGTATAAAAAGTAATAAAACGCAAGACCAGAGCCAAGTTCCAAGAAAGTTATGAGCAAACATTTATCAACGACAAGTGAGAATAACGCGAGTGTTTTCTCTTCCGTCTCAAAATTTGCATATCAGAATTAATATTGCTATTTTTAATATTCATATAGATTCTAGCAATTTCAAAGATGTGAACTATAAAAATAAAAGTAAAATTCCGTTTTTCTCCGTTTTCGTTACGATTTAAAACTTAATGTTAGTCTCCGTAATCTCTTAGGTCTTTACGCTCTCAAAGGAAATTCCAATCAGAAGCCAGATTTTAGTATTATACGTCGCGTAATTTCGACTATTTTTTGCTTGTCAATCGCCACTTAGCCGGTTAGGCAGAACAAATCTGGGAACCTAGTGTTAAACACTCCGTTCCCATTATGACACTTCAATTCCCCACTTACCACCGAGTTCTAGAGGCATTGTGTGTTGAAAGGCGGAACTCAACGAAAACGTTAATCTTTTCGCTGTCGTTAAAAAAAGGGCTCTATTGAGTTCAGCTACTCAACACACAATTTTTCAAAAATTGGATCGGGAAGTAAGAGTCGTAATATAAACCTTAACACTAGGTTCCCTCTACCTACCCTGCTGAGGAAAAAAAGTGAAGCTGCTTCAAATAAAAATATTCTAAAATGCATTCTTTTATAGCCCATGTATGAATAATCCCGCACTAACAAAGGGACATAAAGTGTTTTGATATTTGTGAGCGAGTGGACTATTTTATGTCGCGAAACCAAGTTAACAGTTCGCTTTAGATGTTTATAACTTAACTGTATGAAGATTTACTTGTCAAGTTTTCGAATTTGGCACACATATATGCTAGTTTATAATAAAACATAAATTTTGAAGATGGGTAAAATTTAGTATATTATAAAGAAGTAATAAACACATTTCACATTTATCTTAGGATATATTATGAGAATTTTAAAAATAGACTATAGTGTTTACTATTGTGAGAATCAAATAATATTTTCTCTTTTTTTATATTAAAGTTCCATAACAATCAAGATTTTTCCGGTGACTCTTATCGCTAGACTCCCTAAAAATGCACATGTCAAATACCAGCTTTCTTAGTCCTCAGGTTTGGTTTATGTTACGTCAGTCATTCAACTAGCAACCGTAAACGTAACAGGGTAACGTAAAACACATAACAGGGTAAGCAATAGGAATCTGAGAACCTAGTGTCAAGATACTCCATTCCCATTAGGACACTGCCATTCTCCACTCTTGATCAAATTCTAGAGGCATTACACGATGACTATGTACGAGATAGAGCTAAAAAATATTTTTTCTATTACACTTGTCAATAAATTTCTATACATATTATGCAATATTACAGAAGTTGTCATCACCATCACATATGAAACGGGGTCATCGTCCCCAGTCATCATGATTCATACTGTGAGTCACTCGACGACTGCCTGCGGGAGTCTCTATGACGGTATGCACTCTACATCGGAATGGCAAATTGTAGTAATTAAAACGCTTTTTTATGTTTTTTTTCAGTTTCATGGTGTATTCTACAGGGTAGGTAGAAGGAAATTGATGTTAAGAAACTCTGTTATCCATTTTCTATCAAATTTTCGAGCCATTGCAAGTTGATCGGCGGAAATTAACACCGCCTTTTGCCTCGACACCAGAGCGAAGAAATTAAAATATTTTATATGTATTTTTTAGAATCGAACCCACTATCTGTCGCACTTATGCAATAATATTAAATTAAAAAAAATATGAAACAGATAACTGGCATTCCTTTTTAAATCTCAATTTTCTTTTGAGTATAATTCCCACAAAAATACAATCATTCACACAAAGGGGTGTAGAGTCGAAAAAATTAATTGCTATAAAAGCGTACAGGGCCGTTTCGCCTCCGGTCGTAGTCTCTCAATCGAAAACAGAAAGGCAATCGAAATATACTGCAGATACAAAAAAAATATCTCAGGATCATTTTAAGTTGCGTATGACTCATAGAGCGACCGAAATACGACTTTAGTTTAAAGTTTTCAATTTTAAACCTTAAAATTTTGGTATAAAGATGACAAAAAGCTTTGAAAAGCTCGACGGGTGGTGCAACAAGGCGGTACGTTTGCAAACAATCAACGAATTGAACTTACAAAAGAACAAAGCACGAAAGCTCAAAGCTCAATTTTATAGTAAACGATAGTGTAGTCCAAGGAAGTCTTGCTGGGAAGAAGAAAGGTGATAACGTCTTGGCCAAACTGCATAAAGGATTTCTTTTCTAATATATCCTTTTTATTGTATCTAATTAGATACACCCAGTATCTTTTTTTTATTGTTAAATATTAAATTAGCAACGGATATGATAATTTTGGGTAGCATTTTGTTTGGAGTAAGCTTTTGTACTAATTTAAATGACCACCCAAAAGGAAATTGAGATCTTATTAAACTTGTTGTGTTCGTACTTTCGTTCTTTGTAGCTGTTAGTTCTTTTTTCTGCTCCACGCTTTATCCCAAACATAGGAGCATAGGCATAGAGAACTTAGTATCAAAACTCTCCGTTCCCTAATTTCCGCCATTCGAGCCATTACGTTGGGTGGTAGAACGGATAGCTAATAAATAATAATTGCAACGTTGAGTTCTGTCACTCACACTACCCTCGCAATGCCTTCAGAATTCGGTGGAAGGTGAAGAAAGGGAGCAGTGTCTTAGCACTAGGTTCCTAGGTTCCCTGTGCATATCCTGATATTGCAGAATACAGCGTGACGCTGAAAAAAATATTTCTCCCCCAACTGGGATCGAACCCAGAACCATTACGTTTACAGTGACATGTATGTACCACCGTGCCACAACAGCTTCAACTGGATTCTTTTGTTAAAAAAAACAAAACAATAAATATTTATTACAAATAATTTACGCAAAAGCGTATTATTATTTTGTTAATAATTTACAACTTCATACAATGTGGGCTACCATTTTACTAACTTGCCATCAATAGTCTTAAGTATTTTAGTACTGTTTTTATGTTACGGCCACTGTAGAGACCTTTCTATTGTTATTTAGAATCGTCTCCTTCATAGTTGTAAATCTACTACCTTAGTTGAGAATTAAACAATTAATGAATTTTCTTTGAAGGTCACCGACAAAGTAATTGCAAAATTTTAAAGATAAGGCAATATTTTTGCAATATTTTTTCTAAAAAAACATTCGAACTGCCTAATGTTTCTGTGTTTTTATTTTTTTTTCATGTTGTCACACTATATTACATTTTTTTTTTATATTCTCTGCTCTTCCTTCTCTAATATTAAAATTATGTATGTATTATATGAATTATTTTTTCTAATGGTTTAATAGGTTTTTGTCAAAATTTAGTGTGAATTTTTCTTAGTTGAAATATTTATTTTGACATAACTTACCGAGGAAATTTGGGAACTTAGTGTTAAGACACTCCGTTCCCTACTACAAAATAACCAAGCTGGAAGTACACTAAAATAGGAAGAAAATTATGAAAAATTATATGAGTATGGTTCGTCCAAAGTTGTAGAATCAAATTTTTTGCTTTAATTACATTCGAAGTGGACATAGAATCTACACCTATATAGATGTCCAATTATTTTATAAAGCCGAGAATGACGTATTATTCAATACTGAACTTGGCTTTAATTTTACATTTTAATTTTTAGTGGGATTTCATAATTAATAAAGTCAAAATTAAAAATTCCTCCCTCAAAAAGGGACGACAAAGGGAAAGGAAAACCACACGTGAATTGAAAACTAATGGCTATGTAATTAAGTATTCCGTACGATACCTTTATTAAATTAATTCAAATTAATTATTGACAGATATGAGTGTTTTATTTTTAACAATTTTATATACTTTTTTTCTTATTTTAACTCATTTCATTCATTTTAAATATATTTTTTAATGGAATAATTCTATCGAGGCAAAGCGCGCTGTTGAGTTACGTCATCCAACACGAAATGCCTCCAGAATTCAGCGAAAAGTGGAGAACGGAGTGTCTTAACACTAAGTTCCCTCTGTCTACTCTGCTGTGTGCCGTATACAACGCGAAGCTGATTTTTAAATTTTATTTGTCTGTGACCATGGACTAAAGTAAAGTAGTTGTCATTTTACAGATAAACAATACTTTATTTCATGCAAATTAAAAACAAAATAATTATACAATTATTTTAAGGTCAGGTACAATCTAAAATTAATTTAAACAACATATACTATGTACATACACCAAAACAAACAGTCCAAAACCCTAGAAGGCTACTTCAAAACCAAATCACGCAGCTTTGATAAGACATGCAGATGGAATTATGATCTGGACTTGATTAGGCCTACAGTTTGTAAGCCTTTGTCTATTACTAGTTCTGTCTACATCGATTTGTGCTAAATTGCCGTACGTCTGCTTAGTTAGCGGCATTACGGAGGGTAGTTAGATACAAATTAGTTCCTAATGGTTCCGTGACTTCAGTGTTATAATCCTAGTGCTGATTCAGATTTGTATGTCTGTTAGTGCTGTAGATTCCCTTTAATTTAGGAGTATTTATGTATTTTATGTCCTTGCTTTAAAAAGGTGTTCAGGTGGACAGCGGAAAATGGATTCTTGATATTAGTTTCCGTCATGGCGCAGCGGCACAAGGGTGTGACTGTAACGGTTGAGGGTTCGATCCGCACTCGAGGAAGTGAAATATTAATTTACGTTTATAATTTCTATTTCTTCACTCTGATGCGCACAAAGTGCGGCGTTAAGTTCTGCCATTCGACATGCAATGCCTCCAGAATTCGTCAGAAAGTGGGAAACGGACTTAGTGTTTTAACACTAGGTTCCTTCTGCGTGAAGCTGATTGATTTTTGTTAGTTACTCTCCGTCGTCCTGCTATATGCGGGATAATGCAGATTATAATTTTTCAGATATTGATTTAATATGCAAAAAAAAATGTTTACCAAATTACATTATAAATAAATTTTATTTTTAGTGTATTTATGACATTTATATATTAAGCGCCTAATGAACTAAGAAAGGCAAGATGAAATCTTTACTTCGGTCTCAGATCATCTCTGAAGGCGTTTAAAACGTAAGCTTTAAACTTTTTATTCACAAATCTTTATAATATTTATAAGGTAGCGCATAAATGTTTATTGCTTTTATTTTTTCAACTTTACGCTGTATATAGAAAAGTAATTAATCGTTGCGGCGTTTAGTTCCGCTACTCAATATAAAATGGGTCACAAATTGAGCGAGAAGTAGGAGACGGAGTGTATTGACACTAGATTCGTCCTTCCGTCGAAATCTCAAGGCACTGGGTGTTGAATAGCGGAACTTAATTAAGCGCTGCCTCATTACCATAATATGAATTTCATTGGAAAGTATGAAAATATTTAAATTCCTCCGAACGGTATTCGAACCCATAACACAATCGCAAGCCTGAACCCTTGCGCCATGACTGCCTCAAATACTTTTAACGTAGAAAAATAGCTTAAATCATCAAGAATTAAGCCGCGGGGTATCTATTAGGCAAAATTATAAACCCCTCGATCCTTTAAACATCTTGAATCAACATACATTAGTTAAACGACTAATATATTTAAATATTCAATTGACATACAAATAGCTTGGAGCAAAATTCACAATTAGTGGATTGGCTTTTGAGAATTATATTTAATTTGCATAAAGTTTTAAGACAATATTTTGAGTTTGAAGGGACATTTATTTTCGTTTAAATTTTAACGATGGCGTCTGACTGTAAAAAATGTCATGGTTGTAAGTTCAAATCCTACTCCAGGTATTAGTTACTCATCTCTCCGTTTTGGTGACAAGACAAAACACAGTGTTGAGTACCGTCACTCAACATGTAATGCCTGAACAAAATATTGTAACTTGGAGAACGGATTGTTTCAAAACTAGCTTGCCTCTACCCACCCTAATATGTGGAAAAAAGCGTATTTTTTTTTTATTTTCAATATGAGGGGACTAAGAAATATTTTCACACATATTTCACTTCAGTGAATAATGAAGCTGAAATTCTAAGTTCAGAGGTCTTTATTTAGACACCTTTGTTATTTCGTCTTCAAAACCATGAATTAAATGTGCCGTGTGATTGTAAGCACGTGACAATGTTAGTATACACCAATGTTGTAAAGAGTAATGAAATAACAGAGAAATAAAACTACTTGTATACGAGTATATTAAAATTATACTATTTGTTTTGTTTAAATATAATGTAATTATATATGAGATAAAAACATAGTAAAATTATATTGACAATATAATTTTTTCAATTAGAACAAGTTGTTCCTGAGGTTAGCGCGTTCAACCAAACAAATAGTTTTTTGTCGCTTCACGCTATATTTGGCACATAGCGGAGTATATAGTGAGAAGTTAGCATTAACACACTCTATTCCCAACGAAATCTTGTTATACCAGAGGAAATAAAAATATTAAATATTTGATTCCCCCGAACGGGAATCGAACTCTCTCTCTCTCGAACGAACGAACTAACCAAAGCGAACTCAACAAACTTGATATTAATAATATAGAAGAAATCTACAAAAGAATTACTCTATAATACAAATGAGTTGGGCGCGGTGACAAAACTAATTATTGTTATGAAATAAACGACTTCCTCTTACTTAACTTGAGGTTAACGCATCATTATCATTATTTTCTATAATGAGTAGGGTTTAATTATTTTTGTTCTATAATTATTTACTATAGGTTTTAGTCGAAAGTGAGATAATTTTAGAAATATTTAAGAAATTGTTGTTTAAAATGTGTTGAGTGGTGGATTTTCTCTCAATTTTTTACAATATAAACTGTATTGTAAAAATTATACATTCATATGACGAGGTTTGTACTAGGTTCAAATCCTGTTAATTAGAAGTCAAAAGATTTAAATTGCATACTGTACCTACTCTATTACAAACAATTCATAAGATAGTAGCGCCTAATATTATTTTTAACACATAGGTGCTATTCCACACTATAAAGAATATTTTTGCTTTCCTACAATTATTAAAAACTTTTCACTTAGCGGGATTTGAACCCGCAAACTAACGATCAGAGAGCTTGAACGGCTTTTTTTCCACTTTCTTGAAAGAAAATGCCACCATCGGCTCAAAAGGCAGTCTACAAACGCAACAGTTGGTTTTTTAAAATGGTAATGCTATAATTTAGTTCGTCCTCCATTTTCCGACCAACTTTGGAATCATTTTTCTTGAGCAGAACTTAACGCCGTATCTATGTTGTTTGTGCTCGTATTAAAAAAGCTACAAAAATCCTTAAATCTATTTACATCTCCACATAGTGTAAATTAGGTCAAGTAACAATTCAAGTATTTATGCTCGTATAAGATACTTGACCTTAATTAATGCTATAGTAAAAGTATGTCGCAGTTCACTCCGCACAATGAAGCCCTATAGCCCTACTCTACCAGAGTTGTTGTCATTTTACAACTTAATAAGCTCTTTTGATGTTCTAATATATAAAAAACTGGTTAAGTGCGAGTCAGTCAGGAAAATTTCATTTTTCACTCTGCCCTTTGACGGTCCCAAATATTACATATTTAAATAAAGAAATTATAAATTAAATATCTTTAAAAAAATAGAAAATTTTGCGGTGCCTGATCACAGAGTGCCTTAAAAGCAGAGCGGAATGTCTTAACATCCTTTTATTAACCCCACATCTTTCCCTTTCATCATTTTCATATCATGGTCATGGAGACTCTTCCGTTGGAAACATATTCCCAGGTTCCCTCTGCCTACCCTGCTATATACAGAATATAACGTAAAGCTAAAAAATAATATATTTATAGCAATCAAGTCCCAAAAGCACATGAAGTCACGAACTAATCAGAGATCATAAAATTAAGGCAACTATAAAACAAGGTCTAAATCCTCGATGTCGTAAACCAGATGAGGGCATTCGTAATCCGATGGGCAGATGAGACAATGTGATAAATCTTACAATTTGCCGAATTTTGTGTGAAAACACTTGAGTCATAAAAATCTGGTGATTCTAAATGGGGATGTTTATATTGCATACTTTTTTGACTTAAAGCTGCATTTTTCCACTCGGCGATGGTACTGACTAATCATATTTTTTATAGCTGCACTCTGTATTCTCCACATTGCAGAGAAGACAGAGGAAACCTGATAACCTAATGTCAAACCCTCCGTTCCCATTAAGAAACATTCGTTCCCCACTTCTCACCGAATCCTGGGATTTTACATATTTCATTTCCGTGAATGAGAATCGAATCCACACCTGTCACATCCATGAACCCATCCTGTCACGTCTAAGATTCTGCCCCTGTACCACGAGTGGCCTCAATTTATTGATATTTTACCAATAAGAAACCTAAAGTTTATACCAAAAAGTAATTAATCAAAAGCCCACAACACTAAAAGAGTATTACAAAGAACATTTTCTCTTTTCCCCTGTAAAAGGGAACCAGAATGGTAAAATTATACCCCAGTCTAGATAACTCTCATCAGCGAGACAATAAAGTATTCCAGATTTTACAGCGAAAATTTGCATGAAATTCATCTGGGCAGGATTTATGAGTGGCTGTAATTTGAAGTCCTCGCCAGCATATGCAATATGCATATCAGTTGGGAGACGGTGCTTTGGAGGGCTTAGTTTTAGCGATTCCGCTTGATTTTTTTTTAGTATTGTAATAGAAATGTTGGAAGTGAGAGTTTTTTTCTGGTGGGGGATGTGGGTTCAATCCGCGGCAAATGATTATATCGGTTTTTTTCCTATTCCTATTTGAATAGCACAAAACGTAATGTTGAGATTCACATTGGGAAAAAATAATTGATTTGGGGCCAGGTAGGTTCCACTCCCATTCGAGGTAATTATATTTAATATTGTCATTTCTTCGCTCTGGTAATTTAGTTGAGTTTAGCCACTGCCTCCAGAATTTGGCGGAGAATGTAAGTACTCTTAATGAGAACAAAATGTCTTAAAACAAGTTTCCTTTGCCTACAAATTCCTAGATTTCTAGATTATATTTCTAGATTTCTGACTTCCCTGTATGCAGTTTCTTTATACTACTTAAAGTGTTAAGTTAAACAATATTAAAGTTCACATTAATTATTTTCGAAACAATCCGAAATATCATTATTTTAACATTAAAATGCTTAAAATCTTAAACTTTCGAGTTAATTTTATTAAAAAGTATATATTTTCACGCATTTTATCTAAAATAATTATGTACCATATAACCAACAAACGTGTTAACATTAACACTTAATGATACAAAGTACAAAGTAAACAATTCCTAAAACTAATTCTTCGAGATTTACGATAAATTGTTAACTTTCTTATTAGTTCGTTACCAAATTTGTCACTGAAATTTCACGCTTATTATTAAAGTGATAAGGTAAAAAATTGCTTAAAAAATCTGAAATAGGGTGCACAGTATGTGAAGATTCAAGGATTAGGGAGCAAAATGCATTTGATACGTTTTACGAGTATGCAAATATAAAGGAGAATTGAACGATAAAATGTAAGCCTTGACTTATTACTGGTGCGCTGTAAAACTGAGCTCCACTGTCAACAGTACGGTCTGTAAAAATGCATATTTTTCTGTTTATTACACAGATTATAATTGTGTTTTAAATTTTATAGGTTTTAATAGTGATGGGAAGGTATTGGATGAAATTTTGTGATATAAGTGTAATAGTGATGGTGCATGATAGTGGCATTGATAGGCAGACAATGTGCGCTGTTGAGTTACGCCACTTAACCAGCAATGTTAATATTAGTGAAGTTATGAAAATATTAGTGAAGTGAAGAACATGTTTTAGAGCTAAGCTCCTTCAATCTTATTGCAATTATCTTTCTTAATCCTTCATTTGCAATTAAAAGAAAAATATTTACGAATATAACGTATATACATATTCAAATTAACAACATCAATGTTAACGCATAATTAATTTAAATTGTCGTACAAAATACCATTTTAAAACTGAATATCGTAAAACTTGTTTAATTCTTATTTGAACTAATATAAAGTTAAAAATACAAAAATTCGTTACTAAATTCCAGTTTGAAAAAAGGATGATTTTTCATTTGTCCCATTATTTTTGTTCCATTATATGTAATATAGAACTTATAACTACAGTAGTAGAGTTAACTGTACTTTAAAAACTATAATTGCTAAAGTTTTAACTTTGAAAGCTCAGGTGCGTAACGAACTAATTAATTTCAATGTCCACATTTGATTATACAAATCAAATAGTTTACACTCGTTGGGGGGTTGAAATGAGAAATCACTAAGAAATTTAGAGTGTTACGTTTCGCCCGTACTTCCGGTTGTTTTTGTAGGTGGATATTGAAAGGATAGGGGTTTCGAAATTATAGATATTGTTTTTTAAAGAAATGCATTTTTATTATATTTTTAAATATTTTCTTTCTTTTAGCTTCACTCTGTATCCTGCACACAGCAGTGCAAGCAGAGGGAACCTGGGAACCTTATGTTATGATACTGTGTTGCTGTTAAGACACTTCCGTTTCCCACTTTTGGCCATTTCTGAACTCATTATATATTGAATTACAAAAACTAAAGAAGTGCTTTTTGCTTTCCTTCTCTACGCTGTTGTTTTGAGGAATATAACGTGAAGCAAAAGAAAAAAAAGAAAAAGTAAATTAAAAAAAATATCCTAACTCTATGGCGAATCGTTGGCCCACAGGTGTTATCGTTTCACACGAGCCCACCTCCTCTGTGGGCAATTGGGCATTCATTATTGTGTCCAATAATTATTAGATGGGCACCCACAGTTATGATTATAACCAGTTGGTCATTGAGTAAAGTATATATTCTAAACAATAAATTGTTATGTCCAATTTGAAACGTTAATTTTATTGGTTAAGTCAAAATATGCAGGTGTTTTTATTGATTTTGAGTTATTTTTGTTACGTTTTTGTGTTGTTTGTAAAGTTTTTTATTATAAGAGTTATTGATTTCAAATAATATATTTTTTTAGCTTTTCGCTGTATCCCGCAAATAGTAGGGTAGGCAGAGAGAAATTGAGAACCTAGTGTCAAGACACTCCGTCCCCATTAAGACACTTCCGTTCATTAATTTTCATAATCTCTCTATTTCACCTGTCGCACTAAATTAAGTCGCACTTTAATTCGTCATAAATGACACTATTTGTTTATTAACATATTTTATTCCTTATTCCGTCTATAACTAAATATATTTTTTTGTATATAATACTAAAATAATAATAAGCAAAAATACTATTAATTACTATAATTATAATAATTAAATTGATTTCCCCTTGACCATCGGAAGTAGTCTATTATTTACCGTATTATATTGTAACCGACCAGTAACAGCGATAATTGGGTGAAAAACTGTTTGTGGTTTACTTGTTGTTAATTACAATCTTAAATATTGTTTTTTTAATATATTGTAAACAGCATTATTAAAAAATCTAAACTAAAAAAACTGATTCACGCTGTATCCCGCACACAGCAGGATAGACAGAGGGACCCTAGTACTAAGATACTCCGTTCCCCACTTTCTGGCGAATTCTGGAGGCATTGCGTGTTTTAATATTTTCATATCCTCGCTCTGGTAAATAGGCAGAGTGTGGCGTTGAGTTACGCCACTGAGAAACGAAAGTCTTAATGTGATCAGAATGTTTTAGCGTTACTCAGGTTCCTTCTACGATGCAGCGTGAAGCTAAAATAAATATATGAAAAATATGAATATAATTTTTCCTTTATGTTAAAAAATAAACATGTGAATAAAACCTACGATCTTCCCCTAATTTCTTTTGTGGTTTCACAACATTTATGATGCTATTAATATACTGAGTAATTATTTTTGTAACAAAATTCAGTTTAGATATTATAGCATTTTCGTTGCGTGTATTCGATAATTGTGTGAAATCAGTGGTTCGGGGGCAACTGGTCAAGCTTCGTTTTTATTGCCATTAATATTTAAATATAATAATTATTGTTACTGACCAGTATTTATTATTACTAAAAAATAATAAAAAAAAACAACTTCTCGCTGTTTCCCGCGCACCGTAGGCTAGGGAAAGAGGACCTAGTGTTAACATATTCTGTTGTCCACTTTCGCCCCTATTTCTTTGCTCTGGTACCGAGGCAAAGCGGGGCGTTGAGTTCTGGCACTCAACACACAATGCCTCCAGAATTCGGCAGAAAGTAGGGAACGGAGTGTCTTAACACTAGGTTCCATCTACCTACATGTGTGCGGGATACAGGTGAAGCTAAAAAAAACATCCAATGTCTCGAAAATCGGGCGGAAAATGGGAAATGGAGTACCTTAAAAATAGGTTACATCGACATACCCTACTACATGCGGGAAACAGCGTGAAGCTACCCAAAAATAATTAGGCATACACCTAACACTCAACCTGTTACGTGATTACATCAAAAACATTGGTCCGACGATACGCTTTAATTAAATTAATTGTCAGCAGTTGCTATATAAATGACCAGCTATGAAATGCGGGGAAAAAATGTTGATACTAAAAGATAAAAGTAATAATAAAGCATTTCCCCCCACGTGTAGGGGCTGGCTTGCTATGCACGTTTATTTGTGTGTATTTTTATTATTTTTTATTGGTCAGAAAATCTAGTAAACCCCTTTCTCCACTTTCATTCTAAATAAATATATTATATGTTAGCTGGCGGAACTCAACGCCGTACATAAGGTAACTAGTGGTACCCTCAAATGTACTCAAATGTCTAAATAAAGTGTAAATAAAGTGTAGTGAATATCTCGAATATAAAATAAATTACACAAAATATTGACAATTCCAGCCATCTTGAACTTACGACAGTCGTTTCAAATTGTATTTGAATTATTTTTTTTTCTTATATGTCTAACTACGAAATCCTATATCTATATATATAAAAGGACTTGTCCTCGCGTAGAAACGTGGAATATGGACAGATGTTTACTTTCATAATCTGGACATCCACTAAGAAGGGATTTTGAAAAATTTCAACACTAAAGGGGTGAAATAAGGGTTGAAAGTTTGTATGGAAAAAAAATAAATCGGCACCGATTATTGTAAAATTTAGAATTTAGATTTTTAACACTATTTAATTGAACACGTATTTCATCGTTTTCTTGAATTCACCCCCTAAGGGTGCAAATAAGGGGTTGAAAGTTTGTATGGGAAATTCTTTAAATCGCCACCGATTTTTATAAAATTTGAAATTTAGACTCTTAAAAATATTTCATCGAATACATGTTTCATGGGTTATTAGAATTCACCCCTAAATACGCAAGCGAAGCTGCGCGCGTCCGCTAGTCTTTAAATATAAGGCCTGTTGTGACAAAGGAGCACAAGCGAGCGGCTATAAACGCCACAAGTTGCGGGTTCGATTTAGATTGCAGAAAAAGGAGGAAACGAATATATTTAATAATTTTATATCTTCTTCCTGGTAACGAGAGAAATCACTGCGTTGAGCTCCAGAATTCAGCAGAAAGTGGGAAACCGAAATGTCTTAATGAGATCAGAGTGCCTTGACACTAGGTTCCCATGTTCCTTATATCTGATATGTATTGGATATAGTTAAAAACTAATAAAAAATACAAAAAATAAGAAATATATATCTCAATATTCACAAAAATCATAGTAAATGATACCAACAAGCCCGCACCCAACCCGCATAGATGCGTCGGACACTGCACGTGTATAGATGCCAATCATGGCGTGCCACCCCTTGTGGGAAGTGCTAGAAAATATTTTAGCTTTTTTATTATATAATATACGAATCTGATATAAATCACAATGTTACATTATGTTTTGGAGTTATTTACAATCAGGTATAATATGTAATTAATAAATTTATAAAAAAATACTCTTAATATTAAGTAAATTGAGTTAAAAATGTAAAATGAAAAAATTCTGTTTTTTTCGTCCCCATAAACGATGTGGGTTTGATTCTTAGTTGTGAAAATTATTATGCTTTAATCACTTATTATGTTAGACAAATGCGGTGTAAATTTCCGCCCCATAATACACAATTTCTCAAAAATTGTTTGAAATGTGGGGAACTGCAGTATGTTAAGACTTTTAGTTTCTATTTTCTAATAGAGAAAAACAATAATATGGACTATTACAATTATTTTCAAAGTAAACACATTTTTAAAGAAAAACTAAACACTAAAACAAGTGTTACTGACAAAAAGGTGAACATTAAAACAATTATTTGCATAAAACGAAATTAAACAAACAAAAATACCTATTTTTCTAACACAATACAATATACATACAAAAATAAAGCCGTAGACAAGACATTAGTGAAGAAAAATACTTCACAAAGGATCCCACCCTCTGAATAAATAAAATCTGTCAATTGAAGTATGTCAGTGTTTGCCTTTACTAAATTTAGTATAACGCAAAAGTTCAAAAGCTCTATTTTTAAGAGTTAGAGTTCAAAATTGTATGAGTTTTACTTACTTAAAGTTTAGTTTAAGTTTGTTTCTCATACAATATGTGAGAAGATGTCATTTGCATCAATCTACGTCGTGTTAACGAATATTCGACGTCAGTGTTACTTAATATTGGGTGTGGATGAAAAATTACTAACTTTACTAGACGTATGGCACCTAACTATTATGATTTGGTATTTACTTATAAGTTTAAAAGATTTAAGAATATTGGCCTCTTAGGATAAATAATGTATTGTGCTAAGAGGCCGTCCACGTCTGACTGGAATCTGATTATGGGTTCGTTTCCCACTCGTTTGAATTGTCATTTCCTCGCTCTGGTAGATAAAGCGTGGCGTTGAGTTCCGCCATCCAACATGCAAAGTCTTGAAAATTTGCTAAAAAGTGGGGAACGAAATGTTTTATGACTAGGTTCTCTCTACCCTGATATATGAGGAATATAGTGAGAAACTGCAGTGAAATACATAATTTAGATGATTGAAAAAAAACAATAGAATTAATATTTTTAAAGACAGCTAAAATTAAAATAATGAAATTTAACATAAGAATATATCGATCAGTTATATACGAATAAACCTTTTCTAGTACTCAAAACGATTTAACTATAGAGTTTGTATTTCACATGAATATTTCAGAAATTAGTCAACGGTGTGGCACAATTATTTGGATGACTCATACAGAAATTTTCCAAAATGAACCTTATTGCATGGTAATAAAAGCTAATTAATTATTTAAAATTAGTATCATCGGTCGACTGGCCATACAGGTTAGTGCACAAAGAACGGTTAAATGCAATAGGTACTTTCATTTTTCCGGTTAATATCTCGTTAACTTTGTATTGTACATTTTTTTTTATTTTATTACTTACTCATCACTGAAATTAGTTTCAATTTAGTTTAATAGATAAAATTAGAAAAAAATATTGCTTAAATATAATAGTAGAGGGAACCTAATAGAGGGAACCTAGTAGAGGGAACCTAGTGTTAATATACCAGGTACACTAATTTAAGACACTTCTGTATATTGAGGCATTGCCTGTTGAGTGGTGGAATGCAAGGCAACGGGTTCAAGATTTTGTTTTAGTTTTATCTCGTTTCACGTTCAGTTCCAAATATTAATATATAATTCACTATAATTTCTTATACTTTGTCTCTATCCCTCTGTCTACCCTGCTATATCCTGCACAGATTAAAATTAAAAAAAACCATTAAAAATTTTCATGAGATTTGAACTCACTACCATCGCGCATATAATGAAAAACGTCTGAAAAGCGACGCAATGAAGACAGTTTACAGAAATAAAGTATATTTATACTAACTTTAAATAAAAATAGAACCAAATGAATGATCTTTAAACGCCAACACACTGTTCTTCCTTAAGTGTGGAACGTTACAAGTGATTATGATAAATACGGTAATTGCATCTATCGTGAAGAAGCAAGAAAAATGTTTCCCTGTTCGTAACGGAAGTGAGTAGTTAATGGTTAATGCTTATCCAGCATAGGGGAGAGACATGGCGTAACTCAACGCCGCGTTTTTTCTTACTAGAACGAATAAAATACTTTTTTTACGGAGTCGCCAGACGGAACTTAAGGTTCTTCCATTCTCCACTTTTTGCTAAAATCTTGAGGAATTGTGTGTTGAGTAGCGAAACTAAACGCCGCAATTTGCCTCGACATTGATTTTACACTAGAGTTTACATATACGGTCACACTTATTGCCCCTGTCAATGTCTCGACTTACTAATGAACTAGAGTACATCCTAAATTTATTTAAATTTTATGCACCACCAGTGGTCTATATCAAAAAACAGATCAAACACTTGTTCATAGAAACAAATGTTGTCTTTTTACAACAAATTATGAGAAAAATGTTGTTTACGGTCAATTTGGAAATTTATAGCCGCTGTAAAAACGGGCGCTAAACTTTACGCGATACTAATTAGAACTATTAGTCTTCTGTTTTATATTACCTTATTACCTTAGTTGTTTTGATAAATTATGTATGGTATAGTGCACGCCGTCGTGGTGTAGGGGGAAAGCGTCTATCTATATACGACGGTTTTGGGTTCGATTTCCATTTGAATTATTAAAAGATGATTTTCTCTGTCTATATATGCTGTATCCCGTATATAACAGGTTAGGCAGAGAAAATCTACTTTAATTAATCTAAAAAAAGTCACAATCCTGGCTCAATAGAAACGCGTCGAAACTGTTTATCTATCCTCAAATTTGGCCTCAGCATTATCAGAAAATGTAAAAAAAAATTTGAAATCAAAAAGAATATTTTATGTAATAAGAGGCCGTCGTAGCGCAGCGGCACATTGGTGTGACTGTAACGCGACGGTTGTGGATTCGATCCCCACTCGAGAAAATGATTTTATTTATTTACATTTATATTTTAATTTCTTCGCTCTGATCTCGAGGTAAAGAGCGGCGTTGAGTTCCGCAAAGTAGGGAACGAAGTATCTTAATATTTCCCTGAGGTTCCCTCTACCTACCCTGCTGTGTGCGTGCCCATAACGTGCAGCTGAAAAAAAATCTACTACAGGCGTTCTAAATTACTGCAAAACTTTTATACTTAACAAAGTAAAACCGACCTCCTCAAGACTGTTTACAGCTTCTATTGTTATTTCAATCTATAATATTTTACAACTTTATCGGCCATTCTGTCACAAAAACTTAACTAACTTACAATAACTTTTAAAACGCCGACTTACGTGTGGTCTGTAGGCGTGACCAATTTGAAAGCAAAATTGTGCTTAACATATCTCTTTATGTTATAGCTAATTTATGTCTCAACTAAATAGTTTTTTGTGCTAATATTTTCATTTGTATACGCATGGCAAGTATTTTGTGAGGTGAGAAGTAAGGTTTTTTAAGCTTTGCGTTGCACTGTATGTGAGAGGGAACCTAGTGGTAAAACACTCCATTCTCTGCTTTCTGTCTAATTATAGAGACATTAAATTGTATACTAGAGGAAAAAATTGCAAACAGCTATTGATGTTCAAGTTATCAAACTAACATTAAAAAGCTTTCCATCGCGACCATATCATCTGGAATCTCCAGAGCATCTCGAATCCGGAGAAAAAAAGAGAGTACGTAATAATGTTGTCTTAAAAAAATATAATTAAAATAATACTTATTTGGCATCTATTGAAAGTAGATGAAATAAAAGAATACAATTTTATCAATTTGTCAATCACACGTATAGAGTACATAATAATATAACCATTTAAATTATTAAAAAATCTAATTATTCATTATTACAAAACCTTTAAAAGCTCCAATCTAAAGTTCTAATAGAAACCAAAAGATCTATAAGAGCTTTAAATGACTATAACTGAGCTTTTTGTATTTAACGATATTTATTCAACAACCCTAAAAAGGCTGCGTAAATAGCACTAATCTTACTCTAATCCGTGTAAAAATAACAAGGCAGCCAAGATCACATGTGCTCTATTTCAACCACTTAGCTCCCCCAAAGTATACAAATTTAAAAGGAAATTTTAAATCCGCAAAACCATCCCGTGTAATTCACCCTTCAGTTATATTGTAGAGATTGATACTTTGTTTTTGAGATTTTTTGTGTTTAGTATTAAATTGTATTTAAATATTTGGTAAATTATTAATAATAATTATTATTATTTATTTTCATGAATTAAAAAATTCGACGGTTGTGCGATCGACGGCATTAAAAATATAATATTTTCATTTAATTTCATATAGCAATTAGATGCTATAATTTTAAACTTCTATTCTCCATTTTCTGCCAATTAACAGACATTGGGTGGTCAATCTGGACTGTTTCCCTAACCTGATTAGGAATTGGGACTATTATCTCCTATAAATTGTTTTGTTTCCCCGCTTTAGATTAGACAAAATGCTGCGTTAAGTTTTGCCATTCAAACTAGACATTGATTGTCTAGACATTAGATCATCTGTTTTGCTCGAGCTTGAATCTAAAAAATATCAGGGAAAGTAAAATATTATATTTACATTAATCAATATATCACAATAATATTTTGCAAGAAAATCGAACTATATACATTGAAATTGTTACTTTTAGATCCAGCAGTTTCAACCATACTATCCATTAATCAATTTTTATCAGAAAACAATAAAAATAATATGTCCATTTCACCCCATTCATGTAAATATCAGTCAAAGTCAAATCATAATAACAGGTGAGCTTATTACGTATTACTTACGGGCTATTTACGTGACACGCCATCTGTTGCGAGAGATTACGATCTATTCAATTGTGAGTCATGCATTTTTGCATAATTATCTAATTATGCTATCATATGCGTGGATTATTTTTTTGATTTTCATATCACGCTGTATCCCGCACATGTTAGAGTAGGGAACCTTGGAACTCAGTATTTACACTCCGTTCCCACTAAGATACTTTTCTTTTCCATTTTCTGCCAAATTCTGATGGTATTGCGTGTCGAGGGGCTCTACTCAAGAAGTCCTTTGCCTCGTTAGCAGAGTGAAGAAATTTAAAAAATTTTAATTTTTTAGATAGGAATCGAACTTTAATATAAAAACTAAAAATACTTTATCTAAAACGACCTTGACAGAAATGGTTTGCTATTTTCATAATTATAAATGAGTATAATTCTTTTTCTTTTTCATATTTCTAAGAGAAATCTTACTTAGACAGAAATATTCCAAATCACGCCTATGCGTCCATAATCTTCAATATCATCCTATATATCATACAATGATTTTCTGTTAACTTATTTTGCCTTCTTATTCGATTATAGTACAGAAGCATTAAGAAACCGCAAAGTCATTCAACTAACCATTTCTCTTCCGCACTTAGGAACGGACCCCAAAAATTCACTCGCAGAATTAGTCTTCATAAGTCGTGATTAATTCATATATATTCATGGGATGAAATGAATCAGAAAAATATTGAAAATCTAATAGTAATAAATAAATACTTTTTTAGCCTGTCTTTTTTAACTGTGTTTTTGCAGGAATTGTCTTCAATTAACACTCTCAGGGGAATGATAATATTCAAACTATCATTGCCCAGATTATTATTTTTATTTCTCTATTATTTTATTTTCATTCTGGTACACAAAGAACGGCGTTGAGTTCCATTACTGAACACATAGTACCTTGAAAATTGGGCCGTAAATAGAGAACAGAGTGTTTTAGCACTAGGATCAATATGTCTACGTGGCTACTCAGAGAAAAGCGTGAAGCTGCAGTATATTATATATTAGTATATTCTAACTTTTAAATTAAGATCGATTGGACCTTTTATCAGGAGCATAGAAACTAAATTGCTTAAGTCACTTAATGATTGAAGAGTCATTACTTTAAGTGAATGTCCATGCTTTTCTTCATAGGTTTAACATTTAAGTTCATTTATAAATTTATTATCTTAAGAGAATAAACTGTTATCTATGTTATCAAAATGTAAAAAATTGGAACTGCCTATAACATACCATTATCATTATCTAATTACAGATATATTCGGACCCTACAACTTTACTCATTTCCGTGGAAAATCACATTAAAACCAATAACAAAAAACAGAACAAATATAAAATTACGAACCATTTGACATCTGACACCGCGAATATTCAAATTAATGCATTATCGATACGAGCAAAGGTTCATTTGAGTGGAACAAGGGATACTTTATGACACCTCAGTGCTTTACACACTACGCTACTAGAACAGAAAATATGCCACAGCTTAAAAAAATACTATACAAAAATAACATAAATGAGCAGTATAACAATATTAATAATAGTTAATTTTTTAGGCTGTGACACCAAAAAGGGGAGGTTCGGGTAGTATGAACGTGCAGGTTATGACACGTAATTTACGCGTAAATCAAATTTGACCGGTGGGTGTGCTCACTTGTCTCGCACATATGTCGATGTTTCTATACAGCGATTGTTTTATTTCTAAGTGCTTTCGTGTGTCCTGTTCGTGATGAATAGATATAAAGCTTATGTTTTAGCTTAGGCCACTTAGAGGCACGCATCGGCTTGTATTAGAGTATTTTCTTATTGATGGTAATTGTTTGCTAGATTATAAGGATGGTTGGTAAAGTGATTTTGATTGACTAAAATCTGTGGTTATAAGAAAGAAGATATATATAAAAAATACTAAATCTTTTTTTAATATAATTGTATATAAAATATTCATAATTACGTGTTTTTTTACGTATTTCCCTCATTTTGCACCGTAAATGGTAAATACTAAAAGCAAGATCACTTCTATAAAGAACATTTCATTATCATTTATCTTTTTTCAAAAACAAATTACATAAAAATAGAGTAGAGCATACTAAACAACAATATATTCAAACTTTCCTTTTATCAGCTTATTCATATAAAATAAAAGACTTAAGTCATTATAATGCTTAAAGGTAGATTATATAAAATACATAATACAAACTAAATAGTCACTATTAGAGTCGGTTCGCGTTTAACGCTGTCATAAAAACCAACCCCAAGCTAAGTCAAAACGAACACCTGTGCTGTTCACATCCAACTTGTGTAATACGATGGGCTGCCACTTGTATTGTTATCCATTCGTTACAATAGGATGCACTTACAATTACTTACATATACGTACAAAATAATTATTTTTTTATTTTTTTATGTTTTTTGTTTTTTTATTTATTTATTTTGATTATTATTTTTTATCTTGCAAAGATTACAAAGAAAATGTATGGTTTTTTAACTTCACGCTGTATGCTACTCCTATGCTTAAGTTGCTATGTGCAAATTTGAGAATGTAGTGTTAAGACTCCGTTCCCATTAATTAAGGCTCTTCTGTTTTCCACTTTCTGCCTAATTCTGGAGCTTCAAATTGTGTAACGTATTAAATACGATTTTAAATTAAAAAAAACTATTAGAATAATTTCACTAATTAGGCTCCAATATATTTTGCCAATTTTTTTCTTTCAATCAACAATAAAATTTAAACCAATTCACCACATTCATACCCACGTTTAATTCCACCCCCTGTCGAAATTGTAACGAAGAATTATTGTTTCTGGCGTCACACCAGTATTTGTATATACCCATGAGTCCTTTTATTCTTGACTAATCACGTTTGCACTTTTGACTTGTTTTTGTAGGTGCTATACAAATTTCAAACAATAGTGTTTTTTTTAAAACGACACGTATATGGTTTTTGCAATAATTAATTTTTAAAAACAGTCAAACTAATTTATTTGCAATGTGTTTGAATTTTAGGAAAGAGCACGTATGTTGTTTTTTTTTGTATAATTAGGTAATAAATATCGAAAAAGACTGCATTTTAAAGCACAAAAATATGTTTTTTACTGAGTAAGAGTAAAATATTTTTTTATCCTTGACTACTTAGACCATAGTAAAAAATATAAGTGCTAACATTTGTAAAAAAATATTAAATATTTACTTGTTTTTTTAAATAACGAAATCTTATAAAAAAAACTTAAATATATTATAATTATATAATTTAAACGAATATAATAAAAATCATCAAATATCTAATGAAGCATACAAAAATTCAATAGAAATTACTAAGCCCATGCATTACATGGTAAAAGTATGGCGACCAACATTATCTACCATGACTGGTGATACTGCCCCCTTATAAAGAAGGCTGACAAATAAATCATTGCTAATGCCATTTTACTATAACATATTTTACCCCGACTTCCCCTTAGGATGACTGCGTGAAGAACTTCATCTCGGTATCTTTAAATCAATTTATATGAAAGATTTCTGTAGTAAATTTAAAAGGACCATAAAAATTAACGGCACTACTCTTGATATTTAGCAAGTAGAGTATATAATATAGTTTGTATATGATAAGAAATAGTAAATTTATAATAGGATATGAAGTCATAAGTAGGAAAAGGAAGTATCTTAATGGGAATGAGTTTAACAGTAGGTTCCCAGGTTCCCCTGCAGTGTACAGGATACATCATGAAGGTAAAACAAACATAAAGTCAGACAGTATATACATATGTAGCTTATATCTTGTTTACAAGCTAGCGGCGATATGAGGTGCATTAGCTGAATCAACAGCGTCTTGCTTAATCCGCTCTCCCTATGATCAAAACAAACATACCCTGTAGATTGAATATGTATGGAAAATTATGTATATAGCTGTTAAATTTTAGATGTCATTGACAACACCAGATCGTCCGGGCGCATCGGCTTAGTTTTTGATTGTAAACGTGGTGGTAGTGGGTTCACACACATTCATTCGGGGGAATGAATTATTTAATATTTTCATTCCTTTCGTCTATTCTGCTATTCGTGAAATACAGTGTAAAGCTAAAAAAATATGATTATATTTCAGACGAAGAACTGATTTGTGAGAAAACTTATTTCCGCAAGAAAATATATGAGAATCATAATAATTATAAAAAATCATAAAATTAAAATTCGCTATTTCTCAATAATATGCATTCTAAGGATTCAACAAAAACAGTTAATTTTCACTTTAAAATAGAGTCAAACAGATCAACACAATTGCTAATGGAACATAAATTAATAGACATAATTACAAGCAAACTGCAATTTTCTTTGTGTTAAATATTTTAATGTCTCTAAACAAGTGAAAAATGTGGTAATAAATAAAATAATGCGATATATTTCACATTTTTTTAAATTTAGATTATCAGAACGATGTTTGGTAATTTTAAAAAACTTAATTAAATTTTATTATTATTATATTTTTACTATAAGCTTAGAAAATCAAACAGATTCAAAAAAAGTTGACGAAAACTATTAATTTTATATTATCATTTGGGTAAATGTAAAAATATATTTACCATAATATATGAATAAATATTACTCTTTACCTAAAGACTATGACTTAATGATCGACATAGTTATATTATAGTAATATTTCGAAGCCTAGGTCCCAAGTAAGCTCTACTGAAATACGGTAACTGCAAACATATGGATAGGAGCTTCAATCGTGCGTACTGTACGCTGATAAGTGCCTTTGTACTGTTAGCCGGAAAAGTATTCAAAAATAAGTTTTTTTTTCAAACTTCACGCTGTATCTCGCATATAGCAGGGTAGAGTGATGGAATCTTTGAAAGAAAGCTTTGCCCGGTTACCAGAGCAAAGAAATGCAAATATTAATAAATAATTAATAATGTGAGGTCAGCAATCAGTTCATAAAAGTGGATCAGTTATAAGAGATAAATTAGTACTTATGCGTACATAACCTCCAGAAAACTTACATTTCATAAAAATAACCATATAACATATCTAAGATAGTAAAGTAAATAATAAAAAAAAAATACATAAATTAATAAATTAGCTTAGCACTTTTGTATGCGACAGTACCATAAGCCTGCTTAATATCGGTTTGCTTACTTTGATATTTGTACAGAAGCTTAGCGTGCGGACGTATTGGCGGTGTTCAGCTCAGTCAAAGGTTTAATTTAAGGCGATCCACTGGTCAATTATTGTGCATGTGCAATGTGCATTGTGCATGTTGACATTACAAAATCGCTTAATTGGTAAAGATTTGGCTTGTCAGCTATTATAGTATATTGGGTATTATAAGATTTGTGCGAGTCTTTAGTTTTGTTACTCTCTCTCTCTCTCTGTTTCACGCTTTATCTCGTAAATAGCAGGGAAAACTTAATGTCAAGACATTTCCTTTCCATATTTTCGCTACAATTTGAGACATTTCACGTGTTTTCATTTTATTTTATTATCAGAGCGAATAGACGAAAAAATGGCCTGATCGGGAGTCAAATTCACAACTATCACGTTTAGAGTCACACTCTGCGCCATTGCACTACAATGGCCTCGATAATTATATTAAAGATTTTTGTACTATACATATACTGTACTACATATATGTATTTATTTATAGGAATAGTAAACAAAATTACCCTAGAAGTAAAACAACTAGAAACCATACAACTATAACCCACTTTACTATAACTATACTACTCTATACTTAAATCATAATCATCCGGATTCATCAAATTGATTTATTAAACATGCATCAAAAGTGCATCACGGGTTGCTGACCTTAGGCAATTGTTTCAGCTAATGCGCAATAATCGATGCAACCTATTATAAGAGATGCTGTAATCTGTGGACCGGTCGCGAAGTCACGCCTATTTCTATACAGGATGATTTATTTTAGTGAAACACCTTTTATTATTTATTTGAGGCGGCCGTGCCAAAGACGCACAGCGTATGTGAGGGTTGTGTGGTTGACTTCCACTCGAGGAAATGACATCAATATTTTCATTTCCTTGCTCTAGTGACTAACAAGTAACCCTCCAAGATTCAGCGGAAAGTGAAATACATGCTTATTATAGTTCCCAGTATTGTGTATATAAAAAAAAAATATTATTAAAATAATAAAAAAAAACAAATAATAGAATGGTAGTTATTGGTTCAAATTGTAAGTACTTGACGCTATCAGAATGAAAATCTTAATTTGAACTCACTCACACATATTATTTATATTATTTTTATAAATATCCTCACATTTTTAGTTACATAAAGTACAAAAATATATATTAATTCATTTCACAAATAAACAACAGCCTGTATAACAAAAGTTAAATCAGAGCGTAGGTCCGTCATTTATCATCGCTGAGATTAACTGGCCATGTGTGCACTTGTTCTATTTGAGATGTACTCACGAGTACTTTCACGTTTGCTTTGTTCAACTTCAACTTCAACTTTAAATATATTTTTGTATTATCTTCACGCTGCATCTCGCACATGGAACCTGGGAACCTAGTGTTAGAACGACGTTCCCTGAAGACACTTCTTTTCCCCATTTTCCGCCGGAATTTCTAGGTATTAAGTGTACACTGCTTTTATCATCACACGTTTGTGCCCCTCAGCCACGACAGCCTCAATTATTATTTTAATAAGAATTCTCTCAATTATTATTAAATAAGAAAAATCCTTTTGATCCATAAAACTTAACATATCCCATTTAAAAAAAATGTTTCTGTTTTCAGTTTCACTGAATTTCCTCAAAACAGAATAAAAATCATTACAATAATTAGGTGTCAAAATTTCTACAAAAATATCAATTCAATATTAAACCGTAACCAAAACGACAGAAATACTAGTAAAGCTCAAACGTACATTTCCTTTCTTAGTTAATAATTATAATTATATCAATTATTCTTACACTCTCAAAACAACTTGTTTCCAATGATTCAAAGCCAAATGCTTCCTGTTAAAATAACAATCATTCTGTCATAATAAATAAGATACGGTCTAACGCGTTATGATGGGGTCAAAGAATAACCGACTTTTTCTAATACTTGTGGGTCAAAGGGCTCTTTGTATGGAGATGTAATGGATTTTGTTTGTTTATTTGATTTTCTTATCTTATCTTATAGGTTATTGTAGATATGTGGTCACTTTTAGGGGTTCCATACCTTAAAAGGTGAAAATGGAACGTTTATAGAACGATTTTGTGGTCGGTGTGTCTACATCATTATCACACATATCTCGGGACTGCATGGAGATATCAAGCTAGAATTAACACAAATATTCAGGTCCTATGGTCCCTGTACCATATGAACGATGGAACTAGTGTCAAAACACTCGGCTTCCCGAATTAGCAAAATAGCTGTTGTTGAATAGTGGGGGAACTCAACCCCTTGTATAGTCTTGCCATATCAAACAAACAAAAATTCCTCCACTTTTAGATATGAACTTCTAAACTCACGGCAATCATAACAATAAACGATTTTAACTCAATTTTGCGGTTTTTTTTCGCAATTAGACCCCAAAAAGTCATGTTATAAGGGTAGGTTTTTGTTAAAATATTTTTAATGTCGTGAGAAATATTTTTTTTTAACAATTTTCGTGTCATAATGATGACATTGACTTTTTATTGTGCAATTGTAAGTTTTAAGTTAATCCTTTACTCTGGGGAATTGATATGTGTGTATTTGATTTATTTAATTTTGTATTTTTTGAAGAAGCGTGAAATCTGTTTTCTGTATATAGTAGGGTAGATAGAGAAAACCTAAAGCTAAGACACTTTGTTCTACAGTTTCCGACAAACTGGTTTTCTGGCCTCAGTGAAATTAATTAACTGGTGTAACTTAACGCCGAAAATTTTTAAATTCTATACATTTCCTAATTATATTCAGTTTCAATATGTCAACCACCCACTAACTCCATCTTTAAGATAATGATTATAATAACGCTAGCACAATACTAGCTGATGGCAGTCACAGGCCATTCAAAGTACAATTACAGCTTTAATAGAATAAATGGAATAATCAAGTCACTTAGAGAGACTGGGTTAGGTTAGTTATGTTAGTTATAGTTATCTATAGAAAATGCTGGTAGTAATTGTGTATGTTTTACTTTGTGGTTTATGTGTGACTTTTTTTTAGTAGTGGGTTCGAATTTTATTATTACTTTTGATTATATTTTATGGATATTTTGCCAACTTAAAATACCGATTAGGAAATTCTTTCTTAGACCTCTCTTACGCTCCTCAGAGAGAAAATAACTAAAAGAAATGGAGAACGATGTAGCTCCATTGTTTTGTTTTCCACATAAAAGTTTAGGTTAAAACCTGTGTTAAGACCCTCCGTTCCGCACTTTTCGCCCAATTTTTAAGACATTGCTTGTTGTTTTATCTTGGTACCGGAGCGAGGAAGTGCAAATAATTCATGCTCTCGAGTGGATTTCGAATTTACAACCGTCCTATTTTCGATTAGATACTATAATCCCACGCCATAGCTGTCTCAATACACGATGCATTTTATTATGATTACCATATTTATAATTAATTGAAATAATATAAAAATTCGAGATTGCATCTTATATGTTGAAATTTACCTGCCTGAACTAGGCAGCTAAATTAATTATACTATAATCATTCCCCCCAAAAAGAATCAAACTCGCACCCATCAGGTTTACGAAGAAACACAGCCTAACTAAGTAATAACACCGTCAAAGCTCAAACCCATAATAACAAAACAAAATCCAAAACCCACCACAAAAGTATCAATTACATTTTATTTTGACGTATAATTTAATACGTCAAAATTTCGATCTCTCACAATGAAAAGAATCCTTATTAGAGGTACCAAAGTTCGTGACACGCTATTATCTATCACCCCATACATCAACCGTAGGTTCCCTCTAGGTAATAAAAAAGAATCTAACAAAAGGCAAAGTTTACAAATTTTTAGTGCGACATATTAAAATTTTGTTTTTTAACATACCCACTTTTTAGGCTCGCCTTTATATTCATTAGGGGTAATAAAAAAGTAATGCTGTATTGTAATCGATTGATGAATCTTTAAGATGATTTTGCGATTTTATTGCCGATTCTTGTACTTTACGATGGGTTCTTTAGCGGTTTTGTGTTCGTGAGAAATGCGTAATTGTACGTACATACGTACGTACGGACGTTAACGCCAGATGGTTTGGGTTTATTTGGTATTTTCAAACTGTGCCCTTTGATTATAATCAAGATGGAGGTAATAAAGTGGGATATATAGTTCTTCGTTGAGAGTGTACGTAGTAAGGTTTTTGGGTTGAATTTGCATTTTGAATAAATATTTTGTTATAAATATTAATATTTCAAGTACTTTGGGAGCTTTTTAATATTTTGATTTCCCTGCTCTGGTAAACAGGCAAATGAGGGAAACGTAAGTGTCTTAATGGGAACCGCATTTAGAAAATTAAAATCATTTATTTCCCGAGTGAAAATCGCACTTACAACCGTTCACAATCTGGCGCTGTCCTCTTGTGCCAAAACGGGATCACATATAACCTAGTGTTAAGACACTTCGTTTCTCAATTTCCGCCGAATTGAATATATTATAAGTTGAGTAGCAGAACTCAACGCCGCACTTCACCTCGACACCAGAGCGAAGAAATGAAATTTAAATATTTCATTTAGTATAATAACAAAAAACCTACTATATTACCTAGTTAAAATGCAATAACATACATAAAACGCCCGCACAAAATCAATTTAACTTAATCACGGTTAAGAACACAGTTATGTTTGAACTCATAATAGTTAAAAACCATTCAACGTACTTATTTTAACTAATTTATGATGCTTACACACGATATGTAACGTTTTGTTAACATGATATTTGTTAACTAGATAGGCCAGTGGTTTAGGGGCACGCACGAATTGTGGTTTTAAATGCGATAGGTTCTATTCTGACTCGAGGGAATTAATTAATATTGTGATTTCTTCGCTCTGGCACCATGGCAAAACATCGGCATTGAGTTCTGTGACTCAACAAGCGATGCCTTGAAAATTTATGCGGAACGTAGGGAATGGAGTGTCTTAACACTGCGTTCCCTCTGCCTAACCTACTGTGTATGAGAGTAGTGTAGCGTGAAGCTGTATTATTAAATGATACCATTTCCACCAAGAAAGGGTTTTGTATTTTTTTCCTAGAACTGCGAGAGTTCATTTCAACTCTATCTGTTCGCTCTGTCTTTTCCGCCCGGCTATTTATTGATGGAAATACAAGTGCTTCTTATGATTGATTTATTAAAAATATTATTCACATTTTAAATAAACCAAAAGCTATTTAAAAATATCAGTTTCTCGAGTGAGAATCGAATACACAACCATCACGTTTAAAATCGCACGCTAGTTCCTCTGCGTTACAATAGTCTAAACAAGACTAATCTCATAAAAAATGTATCCAGACGGGCAGTTATGTTAGAAAGAGTACTTAGCAAGCGGACACAACAAATTAATTTTAACTACCATCATTTAATAAATTAATTAATAGACCTCTTCGTTTACTGAACATTAGAAGAGTTGTTATAACACCTTTTGATGTAGAAGAGTGATTTAAGTTTCATTGTTATTTTCTATTGTTTTTAATTTTACGCGGTATCTCGCATACTGCAGGGTAGGCAGAAGGAACCTGGGAACCTGTATAGTCTGGAAGTGATGGAATGAAAATCGAACTCACAAAGAATGAGTTTATTCGCGCTACGTCTAACTAATATTAACTGACCTTACTTACTACTATTATAAATCTGAAAGTTTGTGAGGATGGATGTTTGTTTTTCTTTGACGCAAAAACTACTAAGCGAATTCCGATAAAACTTTACAGTAATATGTAAGGATTTTTATAATTTAACTATATTTTAGCATTGAGTTAAAGCGGTCGAAGCCGCGTTCTGATTGCTAGTATAATTATATTTAAGATACTGATATTGTATATTCTATGAAACATATTAACATTCTCACATTTCTAATGTATTAGTAATCCTTTAAAGTTTTACATGTAAAATTCGTAGAAAGAAGGTTAATAAGCTACGAGTAGTTACAACTTGTATTATGTTTCATGAGTCAGTTTTATTGATTAAATATTTTAGTGGACAATGTCTAAGTGGCTTGGCTTATGACATTATTTTTTTTATAGTGTAATCCAAAAATACTAGCTATTTCATTTTGAATACCATAAAATAAAATTCAATATAAACCGTGGACTTGCCCAAGAGGCATGGGCTCAAATTCCGGAAGAAATGTAGATAGACCTTTTTTTAAGATACATATTTATATAATATAGAACGTTTATTTATTTTATAATGCAAAAGTTGTTGAGTTTCTCCACTCAACACGGAATGCCTCCGGAATTCGGCGGAAAGTGGAGAACGGAAGTGTCTTAATGGGAACGAGTGAGAGTTTGTCTTTGCCTACCCCATACTGGTTTCGAATTTTAAAAAAATATAATTTACTATGTAATATTTAATCAATATCAGTCTATTATTTTTTCAGTTCAACTTTAATCATATCACAGAAGGTTACTTTTACCACCTTACAAATATAGGAGTTATGTGAAAATAAAACAAATATATGCTATAAAAACCAAAGCTACATATTTTTAAATTCAGACTAAAACTTATTTTGTTTTTTATGAATAAAATAAGTACTAATACAATAAAATATTATAAATATTTTTCTACTTTGACTAACGATGTCTCATTATTACTTTTGTACTTGAATCGTAATGATAGAAAATTGTTTCTGCAATACTCTTTGAGAGATACTATTTCAATCAGTGGCGTTATTACAGTAGTCACTTGCAATGGAAATAAATAACTAGATGTATTCGTTTTTTACTTTTTTTTTAATAAATAAATAATAGTCATATTTTTGTTTATAGCAATATTTTTTGTTACATTTTATTAGTATTTTCCTCGTAACGTAAACTACGTGATAAATGGAGGTTTTGTGTTCTCTTCTCAACTCATGAGGGCACAAAATGCAAAAAAAAAAGATAAATCTTTATTAATAATTAAATATTCCTTTAAAAAGGTTTGTGGGTCTAAACTCTATACTAAATAAAATATTAATTAAAAATATATTTTTTTTATATAATTTTCCTAGATATTTTTCTTTTTCATGATGTATTGTATTTTATAAATCAAACCTTTTCGTTTGATATCAATATCAGGTGGATTGTGCAAAAAATTGTAATCTGCCATCTTGTTGCGGCGGCCATTTTGGATTAACACGAAAATTGACTATATGAAATTTCATATGCATGCTAGCAATATTGTATATGCAGGAAAAAGCGTGAACCTAACAGCGTGAAGAGTAAATTTTAATTGTTTTTTATGTACAGAATCCCTCAAAGCTACGATTTCCATTGGCATTTCTGCGATGATGCATCTACGGCGCTTAAGGAATTAAAGAGAGGTATAAATATAATCTTTTTGTATTCCTTAGAATACTCAGTAAATGATACTAATTGAGCCCCGCAGTGATACTTAGTAGCGATCGCGGTGAGCTTAGCGTATGTTGACTGTAATTTAATGTAGAGAAAGAAAATGGAAACAAAAGACCATTTTAATAGAAAATTATTACTGTTATTATAAGAATATAAGATTTTTGATGATAGTTATTTAGAATATAAATAAAAATTAATTATAGCGGGAATTGCAGGAACCGTCCAAGAGGAGCGGGTTTAAATTCACGCTAGGTTTAAACGAATTCAGCTTAAAGCCATTTTTAAAGAACTGCATGATTTTAGATTGAATATTTCATATTAATATTAAGTTAATTTTGATTAAGAACACTTTTTTACAATAACAAATATTTCAATACCTCGAATGGAAATCGAACTCACAACCATCGCATTTAGAGTCTGACCACAAAGCCCTAAGAAAAACAGAGATGCGTTTATTTACGAGATTTAGATCTACTTATTAAATTTGCAATAATCATCTCCATACAAGTTAGTTCAAAGGAAATGACGTCATAAGCCATCAAATAAACATAGTTTAATCAAAACCTAAAACATTTGAATACAAATTACATAGAAAGCGTTTCCCATAGCAATGTTCGTGTTACATTTTAATATAATGTGTGTTCTCAGGAAATTACACTATATAGTAAGAGCTTTTGTTGTAACTTGAAGCTTTTCGCTTTAAATTCTGATTTGTAATAAAGACATGGAATTGGTATTTATTATTATTGAAATAAATGTAAAATATACATATTTTATAATATACTGGACATTTACGAAGTTCACGAGAAATGTTCTTTCATTAAGTGGTAGTCAGAAGGTATCTTAAAATACTCCGTTCCCATTAAGACTCTTCCGTTCTCCACTTTCCGCCCTTTTCTAATGGAATTGTGTGATGAGTGGCGGAACTTAACACCGTGCTTTGTCTTGTTATCAATGCGAGGAAATGAAAATATTAAATATTTTATTTCTTCGAGTTGGAATAGAAACCACAACTTATTGCGCGTTTGTACCCCTGTACCACGACTGGCACAATTGTATTATAAATACAAATATACTATCTACTTATTAATAATAATTTTAGGCTGTTTTCTCTTATTATAATTCAGAAGTATTTTTTACGATTATTAAAAACACGTAATACTAAACATAAAATACATACCAAAGTTTTTTTCTATAAAAAAAGTTACAATAAAAAGTAACACAAAGTTAAAATAAAAAGTAAGTAAGTATAAACGAGGAGCAAATAACCTCTAACCTCTGATTCCACGTGTACGTACAGTGGGCTCCTGTCAGTTATGTCAGTTGTCAGATTTAACAATACTTCTATACTACAGTCACAGTTAAAATAGCTTAACCTGTCTCATTCATCCATCTCACTTTTTGTTGGAATAAATTGTTAAACCTTTTTTCGTATCATGCACATATCACGATAGACAGAGGGAACTTAAGGAACCTAGTGTTAAGACAAAAAAAATGTTAAAAATATTAAATATATCTTTCCCTTTAGTGGAAATCAAACAAACAACCTGTCGCGACTGTCGCACGCTTGAGCCCCTACACTACGACTGGCTTTAATCTAAATGATTTGTATGTCTGTTTCATAGACAAAAGCTACTGAACTTAACCTATGATTTTATCTTTCGTGTGAAATAAACGTTGTGCTTAAAATATTTTTTTATTTCAAAAATGATAATGATACACTTTTTGTAATTAAACGTATCAAATAAAAAAGTCGTAAAATTAAAAATCGTAAAATTTACGTAAAATATGAGTCGGTGTAAACGTTTTACGACTTCCGGAACTATAATTGATCTGTAGATTTGTGTGAGACATTATGACAACGGAAATAGGGAAAGAGGTTCTTAAAGACTCCGCCATATGCCAGAATAATAATATTGTTTCTTTAATATCGAAATGATAAAGGAGAGTGAGGCCGGAGTATCTTGACACTACATTTGCTATGTCTATCATGTCTACGGGATATAGAAAAGAATTCCTGAAGAAGAAAGAAAAGAATTGCTTTAATTTCTAAAAAGAATTTCTATAGAAATAATCTTTAATATTAACTTTAATTTACTTCTTTCCAAGAAAACTTTTTTGAAAACCTAATATCCCTTTCATCACAATATAGAATGCCGTGACATTTTATTTATACTTACTTCCCGTAAACCCAGACGCCATTGTCTAGATACATTGACCGTTGAGTCAGACCCATATCGAATTAAAGTTAATTTCATCGTAATATTTTTTTTTACTTTCACGCTGCATCCCGCATAAGAGTAGGTAGAGGGAAATTAGTGCCCAAAACTCGGTTCCGATCAACTGTTGAGACATTGTGTGATGAATTGCGAAACTCAACGCCGCGCTTTGTCTTTTAATCGTAATATTATTATTATGTTTGTATTTATTATGATTGTAATGTTTGTTATGTCATAAATCAGCTTCACGATGTATCTCGCGCGCAGCATGGTAGGCAGAAGGTAGCTAGTGTTAAGACACTCCCCCCCACTTTCCGTCGAATTCTGAAGGCATTGCGTGTTTGGTGGCGGAACTAAACGCCGCGTTTTGCCTCGAAAACAGAGTGAAGAAACGAAATAATAAAAGTAGATAAATATTTTTCCCGCAAAGCATGGCAGGCAAAGGGAATGTAATTTAAAGACACTTCGTTCCTTATTTTACGCCCAACATTATGACATTGCGTTTACCACGCTGTCACTAAAACAAAGAGAAAATGAAAGTAATTAATCCCCTAGTGGAAATCTAACCCGCAACCCCCACGTTTACAGTGTCTACTGCGCTATAACGGTCTTTTAATAGCTGAAGGTATAAATAAATATTATTTGAAATTCAAAACTCGAACAATGAAGCCTCTGTTTTATCCAATTGTAATAAGAGACGAAGTTTTTATCAACAGTTTGCAGCGAGAAGTGATAAGAATCGTGTGATCCAGTCATTTTATTTGAGCGTTTAATTTTATATTAGAATACTAAGAAATTTACATGTTTTTTTTTTGTTATTTGTATTAATTAAATTGTACTGTACCTACTGATTTTAGCTTTCTGCTCATTTAAGTTGTATTTTTTTTTTAATGCAAGGGGAAACAGCGTGAAGCTGTTTCCCCTTGCATTATAATAAGATAGGCAGAGCCTAGAACCTAACCTGGGAACCTACGACCTAATGTTCCTATTATGATAACGCATTCCCCAATTTTCGCCAAATTCTCCAAGCATTGCATGTGGGGTGGCGGAATTAAACGCCGCGCTGTGTCGCGTTAACAGTCGCACGTTTGTGCTCATGACATGACGGGCATCTTTCATAAAATTTTGTGAAATAATTTATTCTATTTTAAAATTATCGTAACCTATTGTAGGTACCTGCTGATTGTATCACTTAAAAATCCATAAAAATCAATCCATTCCATTTATCCACGGAAGTGAAGCTGCAGGTCAAACTTAGTCAACTTAGTCCTATATAGCTGTAAATGGGGCAGGTTAAGTACGATTCCCTTCGGGGAAATTAAATATGAAAAGCGAGGATGCTATTTAACTCGCAATACCCCTAGAATTCGGAAGTCGAAATATGGGGAACAAAAGTGTCTTAATGGAAACAGTGTCACAACACTAGGTTCCCAGGGTCCCTCAGCCTCTGCCACGGGCGTACTCATACAGCCATATAAATAAGTTTAAAATTATCAATTAGTCGCATATATACAAGGTGACATTCGTATTTACTTGTATAATACATTACAGTACATTCAATTAATGAGAGAGAACCGACTTGGAGACGCCTGGCTTTTGTTTATATTTATTGCACGCAGTTTGCAAGTCAGCTTTATAAGCTTGTAGTGTGTTGTCTTGTAATGTCAACTTTTAGGTATTTGCTTACTATGTATAGATTTTAGCTCCAAATTCGTATTTTTACATATCAAATTCGCGTTTTTGTAATTCTAATTTATAATTTTGCTGATTAAAAGTTTTGTCTATTGTAATTTCAGCTAAAGGAAATTTACTATTTAGGCACTCCCACACACCGCTCTATGTTCTAGATATTGCCGGTTGAATGGCGGAACCCAGCACTGAATTTTTGCTATTCTTAGGACTTGTAACAAGAAAACATTTTTACAAGAGCTAAGAATCGAAAGGAACCAAACCCTAATAACAGTGTTATCTAGTCTAGCCGCTGTGCCGTGATTGGCTCGCGTTGTTTTAGATTCACGTTCTATCCCTTACAAAGCAAGGTAATTAGAGGAAACTTAGTGCTAAGATACTCTGTTCCCTACTTTCGTTACTTTTCATTACTTTCCCATGGAAATTAGCTTAATTTAACTCCATGTTATGTCTTTATCAGGGCGAGGAATTAAAACTGATTCGTTCTCCCTACTGGAATCGAACTCACAACCGTCGTGTTTACAGCCTTACTCTGGACTGTACTGTATAATATTATATTTATTTATAGTTCCAATAACATAAACCATCTGCAATTATGTATGTGTTTCTTCAAACCGCAAATGGTTCTTGGTATAGTAAAGCGATATCGGAAAGCGATTGTTAGTATGACGAATAGTGTGAGCGTAGGTTAGTAATAATATACAGAAATTGGTCACTAATATATCTTTTTTTTTTCATTTATTTTTTGTATATATAATTTGTGGTATAATTTGTGGTGTGCAAATGTTATATTAGCTTTACCCTATATCCTGTAAATAGAAGGACAGGGAGAAGTCTAGTGTTAAGATTTATTTATCACTTTTTTTCGAGTCTTTGAATAGTTGTTGAGTAGCGAAACCCAACGCCGCGTTTTATCTCGAGTGGAAATCGAACCTAAAACCGTTGTGCCTATAGCCAAACATTATTTCTGCGTCTTGATAGTCACAATTTTTTTAAATAGATACTTCATTGAAACACTTGTGTCAAATTACTTTTCAACAATGTATAGAATAAAATTTATTATATTTCGATTCATAAAAAAAATATTTCTAATTGTTCCACTAATAATTATTATTTTATTATTCAATATCCAAATAATAATTTAATTAAAAAAAAACTATATCATGAAAAAAAAAAGTTTAATGTTTAGTAAAAAATTACTCTATATCACTCTCTAGACGCTATTATTTTAAAATTAAGGTTACACTGTCTCCATGTAAAATTAGTTTGTCCGAAACAATATAAAAAATATAATGTATTTATAAGCTATGTCATTTTGTTTTTTAGCTAGAAATTTACATTCACGCTGTATGACACGCATATGTCAGGGTAGGCAGAGAGAACGTAGTGTTAAGGCACTTTGTTTCCCATTAAAACATTCTGTTCCCCACAAACGCACCACCTTTATGACTTTGCATATTAGTGGAATGGAAGTTGTAGTTTGTCATTTTACCAGATCGAAGAAATGAAAATTATTCTGTCCCCTGAATGGAAATGGAATCCATAACCGTCACGCTTACAGTCACGGTGTACCACTACACCACGTGGGCCTCTATGGCGAATAATTATAATTTTTGTGCATAATATAATGACACTACAAAGTTACCAGACACTAGTTTAAAGCAAATAGCAAGTTGATTGATGACTGTGATTTTCATGTAGGTACGATGAACACGAACTTTTTAAATGTTTTTAAGGTTCAGTATTTTTTTAATATTTTTAACCGATGAAAAATCGAAATAGTTTCTTAGTTCACGTAATTTTTACGAAGTCGGTCGATTGTAATTATCATTTAATTATTTTGTATGTGAAATTTATCATTTAATTATTTTGCTCGTTGCTTTTTGTATAAAAATATTTACATATATCTGTATATTAATATAGTTAGTAATTATGTAAATTAAATAATCAATGAAGAATAATCAATCAGAGAAGAAGGAGTGTCTTAACACTACGTTCTCTTGGCTTCTCTATGTACTATTAAAATTAAACAAACTCATGTAAAAAGGAAACGTTAAAAAAATATCTGCAGTAGCACAAAAAGCCAACAAAAATAAACTACAGAACCCTCTTTTAAAATGCTGCAAACTGTATCATAAAATCCACGTTTTATATTTCCACAAATCGTTATACAGACTGGTATCAAATCTATACCCTTTTGTTCACGGGACACCTGCGCAATTGAGCTTTGGGTGCCCTTTCCTATATCACAGACATTATAAAAGCTTATATCTCATGTAATTAATAAACCAAAATATTCTTTAATACTAATGAATAAGGTATAATTTTGAGTGTATAAATGATGTATTGTAAAGATAGGATGTTTAGTAAATAAGAAAAGAAGATTTAGCGAGGTTTCATTTTAATTTGATGAACAAATATGAACAATTAGCTGTTTAAAATTTAAAAAAGAATAGTTATTTTAGTTATATCTAGCGGGTAGCCAAAGAGAATCCCCAAATCCTTATATATGATCTCCACGGGGTCCCATTTTTTTAAAGTTTATTCCAGTATCATTTCGTATTCTGAAAGGGCAAAATCCGTGCATTACCAATCATGCTCAGAATTTATTTTTCAGATAATTTCTTTATTCATTCTCTGAGGGTACCCAGACCACCTTGCTCTTCTTCATTCTCACCGTGACATCTTCTGTAGTACCTGCCATTCTACATATCTCTCTTCATTGCATCATAAGGCAATTGCATCATCATAGGTTTTGGAAACCACCTTCAACTACATTTATATTAATAGAGCGGTTTTAACGGAGACTGGTGCACGGAACTCGAGTCTCTAAGATATCATAACCTATAAGATCTAAAACCTATAGATATTATAGAACAGAATCGCAGTCAGGTAGTAGTATGAAAGTAAACAAAGGTGACTCATATCGAATCGATATCGAAATTGATGTATAACTGACCCAGTGCCAGTTTGTCTTGTAAAAAAAGAAACGAACCGGTTGGTTGAAAAGAGTCTACAGTCTGAATAAAATGCCGTTATTTTATTTATTATCCTACTAATATAAAGGAATATTAAGAGAGAATATGAAAGTATGTATTTTAATATCCGATTAGAACCAAAAAGTAATAAAAAATATATTTAAAAAATTGTTTGCTAATAATAATGACGGCACAAGCGTGTAAACATGATGTTTGTAGGTTGGATTCCCAATTCAGGGAATGAATTATTTAATATTTTCTTTTCCTTGCTCTAACGAGGAGTTCTTTCGCTGAACATGTAATCCCTCGATAATTCTGTGGAAAGTGCGAAATGGAAGTGTTTTAATGGGAACGGAGTGTCTTAATACTAGGTTCCCTCTACTTACCCTACAGCTATGTGCGGGATACATCGTAGAGCTACAATAAAAAAACATACTTATACTTTTCGCAATCTATTTTGGACGAAATTAGGAAAGCCCTATATTTCATCATAGACAGATGGATGACAAATGAAGTGCAATTTTAGAAAATAGGGAACGACTGATTTTAATATTAGGTTCCCGAGGGAACCACTTCTTCCCAGAAATATCGTGATAATATTTTTTTTTATTACTAAGAAATATATCAGAGAACAACGACGAAAGAATGCTCGCTACTTCCGTTGTGGCGTCATCGCTTGACTTTTGTTTTACGTAGCAGGTTTGACCTGAATATGTTTTTAGTTTTATTGGGGAAGAATAAATTGTTATTTAAGAATGTTTAGATCTTGTCAGTCACTTATTAAATATTTTTCGATGTTCGTTTAGCTTAGGGATCGATAATTTAATTGGGTCCTAACTTTTACATCAAAATCGCTTCTTTACTTGGTTAAAAATAACCTAATATTGAATTTCCTGGCCCGTTGCGATATGAAAAGGAAATCATGCACAAAAAAATGCAAAGCGTAAACATAAAAGAAAAACAAAATTCGATACATTTTTTGTTACTAAAATCTACACAGAAAAACATTTTTTTTTAAACATAACTGTTATCTTAAAACCAGTTTTTAAATTTCTTCTCAAATATAATAACCCCACATTTCGATATGCAAAACAAAATTCACTTTTTCAACTATTCCCACAATTAAAATTCGCAAAATTTGAATCAAAAATCGATATACAAACAATTTAAATCCTCACCTTTCCCTATTGTGGTTACCTGTCACATTGACCATGAGAATATTCAAATGAGACTTCAACGTCATTATATTATTGAAAAATCATATGAGAATATCTTTTATTTATATGTTTTTATTTCTTATTTATATATTTTTTTTGCTTTACGCTGTATCGCGCTTAGGTGTAGGGTAGTTAGAGAAATTAGTTAAAATAGTTGATTCTTGACTTTTCACCTATATTCGATATAATGCTATTGAATTATGAATTCATTAATAAAGCCATCATGGTGCTAAATGCGGCATGGAGTAACTTGACGTGCATTACTTTATCGAAAATTAGATGGAAAACTGGGGAACGTAGTGTCTTAACACTAAAAACCCTCTGCCTAACTAATAAAGAAAAAAGGCGTCAAGCTGCTTCTTATAATTATCCCATTATAAATTTCAAACTGAAAACACCACTAAATTCATTAATAATAAACAATTATGTTTTAGAACTACGGGTTTTTTTTATATTAAGTTTTTTTTACCTAAACAAACTTCAAGAATGTCAATCTCCATAATTTCTACATTCAAATTAACCGCTACTGTCATTCTCACATCATATTTTTTTATAAATTTGAATAAGAAATCAATAAATGCTTACAAAAATGTATTTAACAAATAAACTACTTTGTTAGTATTCCAATCTCTCTACCCTCTTTATCTTTTACCTGTCTAATTGACCATGTGAAATATTTTAATGTAATCAACAGCTTGAAAAATTACATTGCGAAGTGCTAAGGGTGTGTTTTGAATATTTTAATTTTTTATTTGTTAATAGTATTAGCGATTTGTATTTTGCTTACGATAATTGAGCTTTTTATATATCATTTTTTATTAGCATTTTTTTTTTAGCAGGGTAAGTAGAGGAAACTCTCCGTTATATATGTAAGGTAGGACAACGGGTTATGGGTAGGGATCCATAGTTCTTATTCATTTTATCCTCATGTATGTTTAACGATTTTCAGTGATTTAACAGATATTTGACAGTTTGTAATTTTTTGGATAAACGCGGATTTTTGGAGAAAATTAACAAATTTAGCCCGACTACGCTTGTGACTTAGTTCCTCAATATAGCTAATGAATCTTGGAAAAAACATCGAAATAATAATCATTTTTCAAAAAAACGAGTGGAAAAAGGTAGAAAAGCTTACATTCTTTTATCTTTTAATAAAATATAAATTTCACTATAAGAATAATTTTTATTTTTTAAATAATTATTTTTACCTGGGGCTTCGTCCTAATGAAAATAACCGATAGTTGTATGTATGTCACACTTTTACATAGAACTCCTGAGATTATTGTGTAAAACCAAACAAACTCTCCAACTTAATAATATTCTTATATATTTAACTACATATATAAAATATACAAAAGGATCCCCGTCATATCACAATAACACTAAGTATACCGAAGTCTAAACAATACACGAACTATCCGTCAACTTGCATTCGCTGCAATATTCATTAGTAGACGCTATTAATACGAGCCAACACTGCAAGTTGATGCTATTGTACTAAGGTTTGTTTAATGTTTGTGTAGGGCTGGTGGGAAATTTATATTTGAAAACGGTATTTTTTTAAAGAGAACCTAGTGTTATGACACTCCGTTGTCTGGTTTCCGTCTAGTTTTAGAAATATTGTGTGTTTAGTTCTAGAGATCATCGCTACGCTTTATCTTGTTACTAGAGCGAAGAAATAAAAATAATTAATTCTATCGAGTGGGAATCGAATCCACAACCGTTTGGATTGACAGTCAGACCCTATGCATATAACATACCTTTGGACACCTAATTTCTTAATGAAGAGAGAATCATGTTTTTTTTTAAAGTAAAAATGGTAAAAAACTCCCACACAAACAAACTAACATACAAAAAACAAATGAAAGGCAGAGTGTGTAAACTATTTTTAAATTTAAATATATTGGCACAGATATTAAATTCACGATTCATGATTCATCTGATCTTGACACCGTTGTTCGTTACGTCAATACAAAATGCTTATAGTACGATCGACGAATCGTGGCCGCTGAGTTTTCTTACTTTTTATTATTTCTTCCCTAATGAACAATATATAAAATGGCGGCCAGGTCTCGTCAACCGTACTATAAATAGGCATATACAGAATGTGGTCAACGGAGAAAGCTAAGCAGAGCGTAACGGCCGTGACTGTGTGAATCATACATAAAATATGTATGAAATAATATATGCAAATATACATAAAATTTTGCAATGTAAGTGGGTATTAGTTAAATATGTTATTAATCTTTATGAAAGGGACACTCAAATTGCAAGGATTTCTCACTCTAGTATCGAGGCAACTCACGGTGTTGAGCTCCGCCAGTGAACACACAATGCCTCTAGAATGTGACGAAAAGGGGGAGCGGAGAATCATAACTCTAGGTTTCCTTTGCTTACCTGAAACCTGAAAAAAAAATATTTTTGCATTACATTAATACTAAATTAGGGTAGCAGCCCTGTTCCACATCAGCTTTTGTTCAGAACCGTCCGTGTAACCAATGATTAATGGCATCTATGAAGTCAGTAATTTTCAGTTGATTCCACTGAAAGGCTAAAACTGAAAACTGGTGAATTTAATTAAATATATACGAAATACGTCACGGACACAAACCACCCCTTTTGTGTTGACTATTTTTGTTGCTAATTGAGTCATTGTGGTTTTAATTTACTTGGTACCTGTAGTAATGTTAATTTCAATTTTAAATTTAGTTGCCCTCGTAGTGCAGTTATGGGTTCGATTTCCATTCGGGGGAATGATTGTTCTTAATTTATTTTTATATTCCCGCTTTGGAAGATCGTCTTGAAAATTGGGCAAAATGTGATGAAAGCAGTGTTTAAGCTATAGGTTCCATCTGTCTCTGCCTATTCTTTACTTGGATTTAAAAAAATCATTTCAATGATAAATGATATTTCAACAGTTTTCCCACGGAACCTACAAACTGCTATATAACTAGCATTTTGTATAAAATTGTCATTAAACACTGATCAAGCGTAAATAGCGTATATAATTTGCATGCGTATGCGCATCCAAATCTTGATAATTTAAATAATTTGAAATGGAATAATTTTATTCGACAATTGTGTACCTGCCGTCTTATATTTGTTATATTGATTTGCACTGTGTTATGTAAATGTAGTTATTGATGTATATATGTAAATTAAAGATTATAATAAGAAATGTGAGAATATTTTTTGTTAATATTTCCCAAAGTGATTTTAAAATTTGTTTCGATTTTTATTTATTTACGTCAATAGAATGAAAAGGACGGAGTGTTTTGTCACTTCGATCTGTCTGTGTTCTGTGACTATATAATAAACTGACCCGTCGTGATATAGTTCAGCAGCTCCTAACTGTAATGATTTTGAGATTGACCATGATTTTTAGTCCAAATTTTAGTCCAATAAATGAAGTAAATGTTATATTTTAATATTTTTATTCTACTTTTGTATAGTACCGTTCAATGTGTTAGTAAAGGTGGAGTGGTCAAATTACTTTCATAAAACTTACAAAATATATTTAAAAAAATATATCAGAGAACGAAGTGTCTTAACACTATGTTGTCTCTGCTTCTTCGCCAAAAGCGGAAGTAATAAATTCTATAATCATTTTTCCTATCTTATATCCATACTAGGATAGGCATAAGGAACCTAGGAACCTAGGTACACTATTTTTGACGTACATCCCTCAAAAACACATTTTCCTCTTTAAATATGTAACTAAAAACAAGAAATTTCAATATAAAAAGGCACTACCAACCAACACTAAGAAACAATAATCGTTAAAGTGCTAAGCGGTTGCCACAGGCGCTATTGTCTCACTATTGTTAGAAATTTACATTTCAGTTGAGAAATGAGACGCCGTTTATGAAGCTTTTAGGTTGCCATTGCCATTAATACTAGTTATTACGGCATGTTACTTTAATATATTTATGGCAGGTTTATGTTTCTGCTGATACCTACAGGTAACAGAGTAAGCAGAGGGAACCTGGGAACCTAGTGTTAATACACTCCATTCCCATTAAGATTTCCGTTAACCACTTTCTGCAGAATTCTTTAGGTATTGTGTGTTGAGTGGCGGAACTCGCGCCCAATAAATCAACAACCACTGTAAATAATTATAATGAGGCTGTTACGATGTGGTTCAGCATCTAGCTGTAAACGTGATGGTTATGGGTTCGATTCTTAATCGGAGAAATGCTTGTTTATTTCATTTTTTTTTGGTAATAAAACAAAGCGCGGCGTTGAGTTCCTCCACTTATCTCACGTTGTCTTCTTTCTCTCTGATGATAAAAAATTATAATCTATGAAATCAATTCTAATACCCTAACGGTATTCAAATATACGATCAGTATAAAAGAGTCCAAGGATAATTTTCTATACAATGCAGTATTCATATAACATAATCTTTCTCTAGGTCATACACGTGTTTGTGCTATTCTATGTTTGTGAATTCTGGAGGCATTCCGTGTTAGTGGCGTAACTCAACGCCGCGCTTTGCCTCGATATCAGAGCGAAGATCATGTTATGTGGAAGGAGGCTAGTCGTGGCAAAAGGGCACAATGTTCGATCCCAACTCGAGGAAATCTCTAAGTACGTAAATAACTAAAGATTCATAAATTTCTATTTTACCGTATATTATTCGTACCTTTTGATTGCGTTTACTTAGAACGTAATTTTTTTCTTCAGCTTGATACCTGTTCTTGAAATAAATGGCCCTGACAGATTGACAAACATACAATCCTATGAGGGTTCCGTTTTTTTTTTGAGATACGGAACCCTAAAACTAAAATTGAGATTTTCGGGTTTATTTTTGCAAATTTTTCACTTCGTCATTATCCTCATCACGCTTATCAGGATATCTTCAAAATTGTATGCACAAATACGAAACGTATTATGTTTAATAATACTAAGGTTATTTAGTTTTTGCATTAAAATCCTTTCGCCTCGGGCCAAATGCACAAAAACTTTTGCCCAAAGCAATATAACCTTTATAACCGATAATTAAAATTCAAATTTCTATATCATTTATAATTGAATACTAATCAATACACGAACTGTATTGAAATCAATCGCAGGTGTTCGAGTGATTGAGCTTTTTTTTCCAGACGTACGTGTTTTGGACTCATTGTGTGTTTACTATTGTCACCGTAAAGCTTAATTTATACGAGCTTTATAGTTATGTTATATTTTCTATGAAGTCCTTCAATTATTTATCCCTTTTCCTTTTTTTTGCTACACGCTGTATCTCTGGTGGGCAGAGGGAACCTTGTGTTAAGTACTTTTCCCACTTTCCGCCGAATTCAAGGCATAGTGTGTTGATTGGCGGAAGTCAACGCTGATTTTCATCTTGCTTTCAAAGCAAAGAAATGAAAATAACTGTTTATACTGAGTCGGGATTGAACCCACGACCGTGGTGTTAGTCACTGTGGTACGCTGCCACGATAAATACAAATAATATTTTATTTAACTTCTACCTGCATTTAATTTAAACACGCATTAACCCGCATATAACGTATATACGAACAAAAACGACCTTCGAATCCATACAATATATTTATTCTATTGAACTAGTATTGACCTTGCACTACTATGCAGTTACATATTCATAGGGCACAATTTTTCCATACTACAATCCACGTGTTTCCAACGTACGTCGACTTTAGTACTTATATTGGAAATAATATATCAAGAAAAAGTGTGTGTATGTTTGTGTTTATATGTATTGATTCTTTTGATTTTTTAAATTATTATTTTTAGTTTTCCCGCAAATAACAGGGTGGGCAGAGGGAACGTAGTGTTAATAGACTCCGTTTCTCTCTTTCTGGCGAATTTTCTGCCCAAATTTTAAAGTATTGTGCTTTAAGTGGCGTAACTCAACGCCGTGCTTTCAAATGGAAAAAACAATTCATGAATGCTACTTGAACTCACAAACGTCGCGTCGCCGACACTGTTCACACAATATTGGTAATTTAGTGAATTTGTGTTTTGGTAATACATAATTAATAATTTAGATTTTAAACAATTGTTTGTATGAAACTATATTTATTATTTATTTTTTAAAGATAATAATTAAAGTAAAAATTTAGCAACATTTTCGATTTATTTTTTAGCTTCACGCTCTTTCCCGCACACATCAGTGTAGACGTAATCGCAAGCAAACGCTATACTACGCTACTATGTTTATTGTGTGAATGATTTCACAATATTACGATAGCGAAGAACAGTTTTGCCTTGTAATACTTGTTTTATCTACATTTTGTCACGTAATGTTCAGTGGTTAGTAGCTTGGACTGGTATGATAGTAAATTCGATTCTTAGTCCCAAATTGAGAAGAAATTTGGAGCAATAACAAAAAAGATATAATAATAATTTATATTATATACTTTTAATTCTATCGTGTAGAGAGGTATACGTGCATAGTGATGCGGTAATGCGGCAGTTGTGAGTTCGATTCCCGCTCGAGGTTACTACATATTTAATAATTATTTTCATTTACTCGCTCCGGTACCAAGGTACAGAACAGTGTTGAGTTTCGCCACTCAACACAATGCCTCAAAAATGCGGCGGAAACTAGGGAACGGTAATGTCGTAATGGAGAACGGAGACACTAGGTTCCCCGGATCCCGCTGCCTACCCTGCTATGTGCAGAACAGCGTGAAGCTAAAAAAGCTATCAATATTTTTTTTGTTAGTTATTCGATTATATTAATTATTCTATTATATTAATGAATCTTCCTTATAATCAATGCCGTCGTAACCAGCACAGCGTCTTACTACAAACGCGACGGTTGCGAGTTCGATTCTCACTCGGAAAAAAAATACTTTTTCAAAAGCGCGGCGTTGAGTTCCGCCGCTCAATATAAAATTAAGTCTTCTATATAATTTAGTGAAAAGTGATGAATAGAATTATTATTAACGCTAAATTCCCTATACTTACCCTACTATATTAAATTAAACAACTTCTTTATAATTTAATAGATTTTTGTTCCAAGCCACACCTCCATGTGTTATCTTAACTCATTTGCTTAATGACGACAAATATAATATATGCTAATTGCAGGAATACTAAGGACAAGTGTGAATCATGTATTTAAAAGTAAGCATTAGTTTATTATGACTTTAATGGAAAATAATAATACAGTTTTCTTTTGTTCTATTAAAATGAGTTGAGAAATAGTATAAAAAAATGCGGCTTCCCGGTTTTCCCGCATAGTGTTTAGAAAGAATCTAGGGTTAGGATCGGTTCCCTGCTTCCTCAATCCTGTGATACTCCTGGGATTGTGGATACGTAATGAAAACTCCTACTCATACTCAAAACATAGAAGTAAAAATGAACCTAAATTCAGAAGGTTCCTAAGTACATACATAATACGGATTATCACCCAAAAAACATCTCAATAAGGACAATACTTCCTGAGATGAGAACGATTAACCAGACAAAAACTCTATTTTCTAAACCTTATTAGTTACATACATAAATATAACCAACAAATGCAATTTCTACAAAACCATATAATATTCAAGTAATATAGCTATTTTTCATATCGATTACAATTCCTAAAAAAACACTATTAGCTATTAGATGATTCAAACGATGAAAAATGATGAAATGTCAATATATGTAGGTTCTATATACACTATAGTATGAAACAAAAGCGTCGTTATCAAAATATTTCTACATACTAACAGGCTGTCGCCATAAAAATTACATACAAAGAAGTTTTTAATAAAATTCGATAGAGCTTACCTATTTATAATATGGTGTAAGTTGTAAGCGATTGTGGAATTATCGGAATGTATATTTCTATATTAAAAAAATAAAACCAAATTAAATCAGCTTCACGCTGTATCCCGCTCACAGCAGGGAAGGCAAAGGGAACCTAGTGTTAAGACACTCCGTTTATAATTATAAAAACCAACCAATTATAAAAAATCTTTTTTTATTTGTGTTCCTGTAATTATGCCGGTTTGTGTAGACCAGTCGTGGCGCAGGAGTACAAAGTGTGCTGCAAAATCGACTGGTGGTGGGTTCGATCCCCACTCGAGGAAAGGAAATATTTATTTAAATATATATATTTATTTCTTCGCTCTGGTGTCGAGGCAAAAGCGCGGCGCACTCAACACGCAATGCCTCCAGAATTCGGCGGAAAGTGGGGGAGTGTCTCAACACCAGGTTCCCTCTGCCTACCCAGCGTGACGCTGATGCGTAGACCACGCAACACTGTTATCTCCAGCAAACATTTGGTATACATCAACCGGTTTGTGGACACTTGACGTCTTTCGTCATACTTCATTAGTGATAAGGAATCTTTTGTTAGAACGATATCGGTCGATATACATAAAATGAAATAGCTTTTTATTATAATTGCTCGCTCAGTGTTGTTAAAGTATGTGATAATAGTATTTAGTTGCTTATAGCATGGGGGCACGAGTAGTACGAGTGTAAACGTAATGGTTGTGGGTTCGATTCCCAGTCGGAGGAATGAAAATTTTAATAATTTTATTTACTAACTCTGGCAACGAGGCTGCTATTCTTATTATCAGAGTACGTAATTGATTTTTTGTATTAAAATTCTTTTCCCTGAGTTGGATTCAAACTTAGAACTGTTTCGCTCAAGAATTCAGCGGAAAATGGGGAATAAAAGTATCTTAAAGGAGCGTCTTAACATGGTTCCCAGGTTCCCTCTGACTATATTAATTTAATTCATATAAACGTTTTATTTACCACTGCTAATAAATTTAAAAAAATGATATATTTCTTTTTACAGTCATACATACTCGTAAATAATAAAATAGACCTTTTAAAGCATAATAAAAATTTAGCTTACGTAAAATATAAATGTGAAAGAAAAGAAGCTTTCATAAAAAGTTTCAAAGAATGAAAATAATAATAAAATACATTGTAACTTTAAAAAAATCAGCCATTTCCCATCAGACAGTGTGTGTTCGTTCGTCAGAATTAACGTCTAAATGATTTAGGAGCTATAAAGTGACACTATTACGAGTTGACATTTTGAATCGTTAAATAAGGTATTATAAAGAATCACGTTTGGTCCGTTATTTTGTAAGTAATGAATGATTTAATGGTGATTATGTTATTATAGGTAATTTTTATACCCCTTTATTGTGGGGTTGATGGTGAATTTAAGGAAAGTGACTAATCTCTCCGTTCTACACACTTGTTTTAAGTACGAGGAGAGAACCCAGTACCTATTGAGATCCCGTTCCACTTTTTCCTTTCGATTTTCGATAATGTAAGTTGACGGGTGGACATCAACGCCACGTTTTTTCTTCATATCAGAGCGAAGAAATGAAAATATTAAAATTTTCCGAGTGGAAATCGAACCCCTAATCGTCCTATCTCGAGTAAAACATCCATCGCTTTCTGTTACACTTCTGACACGGCGAACTATGCCACAATAGCATTAGTTAATGTCTAATTTGTCATGTCACAATAAAAAAATAAGGAATGTTACGTTCCTATATAATTATGTTTCTACGACACATATTATTATTTAACTTTTGTTATCACATTTACATTATAATGGCTGACAACAATTGATTAATATCTGTCATTTGGAAAATATTTTTATTGTCTATTTAAAAAAATGTGACGACTTTTAGTATAAATTTGACCATATTTAAAAAAAAAAATACACCATCTAGATATAATAACGATAAGAATTAATTATTTTAATTTTCCCGCTTCTAAGAGAAAATCCTGATATAAGTCGAAATTCAACCCCACGCTGCTTTCGTTATCAGAGCTTAAAAATTATTAGACCTTTACATTTTTCTAATAAATTTTATATGATATAATATCTATAGCTATATAATTTTTTTTAATACCGAAGGGGAATCGAACCGCAAACTATGGCGTCAAAAGACCCCCTGCACCAAGAGGGCCTCGGAATAAGACATATAATAAATATAATATCGATTGTTAACAATCATTACGTCAAAACTGTCCCAATTATAAAATGAATCGTTTAAATGTTAAATATTTTCGGTACAAAATAAAAATAAAAAAAAATTGTTTGAAGACATCGCCTGGAGTTTGGTCAACGCAGTGAAAGAGCAAAAGTTCTGTAGAGTCGATTCTTATAAAAATTTGGTAAGTTATTATTATTAGCTAATTTATAATTAAATATTTTAATAGAATTTTTTTTTTTTTAAGCTTTATTTTTTTTTATAGAAAATTTAATTGTTATGAATTTAAAATTATTTCAATAATCGTGGTAAAATAAGTGGAGAACGCTTCAAGTAAGAATAATTGAAAATAAATATATAATTGCAGAGAAAAACGATTGTATAGAATCATTTTTCTTGCAAATATGACACTTGCCAGATATTATCCATATTTTTGAAATTATCATAATTTTTAAGAAATTTAGTTTCACAAATTTTACATATAACATACAAAATTATTACAACTTACTCAGAAAAAAATCAATATTTACAAGAAAAAAATAGAAAAATCTTTCCTATTAATTCCATTAAACGATCATTTAATTAGAGAAATTATTATAACCCCACACTTGAACCATTATACACCAACCCCTACTAAAAACCATAGCCAAAAACAAACACCAACAAAAAAAATCGCAAACTACCACAAAAAAAATGCCAAACTTATTATAGTTTAATATTCTAACAGCATCTCGTTATACGGCCTTATCTTGATGAGTCACACAGTGCTCGGCGCGGGAAGGCACGGGAAGGCACCGTGAAAAAAAAATATCTCATCAGATCACACTATGACTCACCGTTACTAGGCTGTTACTTAACTTATAGCACGGCCAACGAGTTGTGGCCACTTTGAAGTAAAGTTTTCTGATTTTAAAATTTAATGTGCGCAGTCATCTACAACTAACTTCAGCGGCCATGGCTTGTTGGCCGTACTATATTGAGATGGAAGCTCGAAACGATGACTAGGTCTCATTGTCTTTAGACTTGGGGGTTGAATAATTAAGGCTTTAAAGGGTTGTGTAATTGTGCTTTTTTGCAAGCTTTTTTCGCTATAATATGTTTTGCCTCTGAGACCAGTTGTGGCGCAGGGCCAGAAGTGTGAGATTGTAAACGATTGTAGAACGAACTGTAGGTTCGATGCACAGACGAGGGAATTAAATATTTATTTTTTATTTTTATTTCTTCGCTCTGGTGTCAAGATGAGTTCTGCTATTCAACAAGCAATGTTTCAAGAATTCAGCAAAAAGTGGAGAATGGAGTATTTTAACACTAGGCTATCTAAAAAAATAATTTATTTCCCTGAATGGGAATCGAACTGACATCCGTAACGTTTCTGTTACGTCTTGCCAAGAAAGCAATAATATTTATATAATTTTTAATATTTTTTTCTGTTGCATTAATGTTAATTAACAAAAAATTAATTCAATTTAAGTTCTATTTTTTTCTTTTATCAATTTGCAGCTTTAATATTTTTTATTTTAAATTTCAACTATTAAGCTCATATTCTGTAGACTACTACTACTGTAGACTAATTGTTTCATTCCTATATTCTAAATCAAAATCAAATTAAATAAAATATGAGAAAGTTTTATAGAAAAATAAAAAGTTATATAATATGTAGGTACACTAGAACATCAAATGCTCTCATTTAATAAAAAGATAAGATAAAACCAACATATACCTGAAAACTAATTACCACTAACTTAAAATCGACATTTATAGAAATTTTACAAACATTAAGCGAGAATAAAAGATAAAATAGAACCAATATACATACAGAAATAAGATATAAAAGATAAAATACATAGAGCAGATGCACTCTTCTAATTTAACCCGAGCACACACTGTCTAGACCTGTCAGTGTCTGTGTCAACTAACCGTAAACGTAACAGTTTACTACAGTCCAGATAGAAAATAATTAAAATTGTTCGATAATACTTATTGTATTATAATTATAGTGGGTGTAGTTTTTTTTCGATTTACGTTGTATATAGCAGGCTAGGCAGAAAGATTTGGGAACCTAATGTCAAGACATTCCGTTCCCATTAAGATAATTGTTGAGACATTTTGGAGACATTATTGTTGATTTGCCTCGTTACCAGAAGGAAGGAATGAAAATATTAAATTTTTCATTTCCTTAATTCATTCCACTCCATTTTCCTTAATTCATTTCTTCGAGTGGGAATCGAACCCATAACAGTGTGTCGCATTGCAGTCGTGCGCTTTTGCCACTGTGCCACGATTGGCCTTAGTGGGTTATTTTTAGATATGTGATAGTAGCAATAAAATATTTTACATAATAAGGTAGTAGATTAGGTATGATTCAATACTTTGAAATTTTTATTTGAAATCATTTTTCTTCATTAAAAGTTTATTTTAGATAAAATCTATTGAAAATTAATTTTGTAATATAATATGTAGGTACATGTATAGTCATTAATTAATCGAATAAAATATTTTAATTTCCTCTTTCTCTTTTCCCTTTTCTCTTTTCTTTTCGCCACTCAACACGTAATGTCTCGAAAATTTAGGTAGAAGTGAACAACACAATATCTTATAGGTCACACACTAGGTCCCCTAGGTTCCCTAGGCCGCCCATCGTGAAGCCATATTTTACATTAAAAATATCTTTAAAAATTACAATAAAACGTTATATAATTAAAATAAAACTCGTTCACAACCTGTATCACGTTACATTGATATTACAATTTCATCAGCCCATAGCTATTCTCCGTACTGCGCCGGCGCATGAGTCACTCGCTTACAAAGGAAGGAAAAAAAATGTGTTAGAATTGACCGACTATTTATGCGCATGTTAATTATATTACTGTTACATGATAATGTTTTAAATTTGTAGGTATTTATTTTATATATATAGGTATACTAGCGGCCCGCCCGCGGCTTCGCCTGCGTGAACTACATTATTATTAATTTCTGTCTCCATGAGTACCTATGTCCTATAAGTGACGTCCATGCAAAATTTGAGACTCCTAGCATTTGTAGTATAACGAAGTTTCATACAAACTTTCGACCCCAAAAACAACCCCTTAGAAGTCGAATATTGCAAATTCCCGTCTTAGCGAGCACCTACAGTCCTATAAGTAACTCCTATGCAAAATTTGAGATTCCTAGCACATGTAGTTTCTGAGATTTCGTGATGAGTGAGTGACCTTTCGATTTTATATACAGGGTGTCCCAGGAGTCAACGATAAAACGAAACCAGGTGATAGACCAAGTCGTGACAGTTATGAGAAAAATATAAAAAAAAATCTTTGTCATGTATTTTTCATATTATATTGATTTTAAAAAATATCGGAAAAACCGACACCCTGTGATGGTTTTTCAAGTCCCAGGACTACAAATATTACTCTTTCTTCATTTTTTTTCTGTAATGTAATCATAAGTAATCTTTCTGTGAATTACAGTTTAAGATTGAAACATACCTGCATCAGTTTTCAATAAGATATCGTGTTTTTGCCAAACATTAAATTCAAAATATTTAGTACACCCAACTTTAATTCGTTTTTCAAATATTTAGATTCGTTGAACAAATATTTTTAAAATATATAAAATATTTAAATTTTTGAGAAATAAGTTGTTGAAAACAATTATCATAGTTAAGAAGTACAAGCATGTGACAGATATGGGTTCGATTCCCACCCGAGAAAATTAAATACTTAATAATTTCACACCTTGTTCTGATAACGAGGCCAAGTGCGGCGTTGAGTTCCACGTCAACACGTAATGCCTCCCTAATTCAGCAAAAAGTTGGGAATGGAAATATCTCAATGAGAACAGAGTGCCTCAATACAAAGTTCCCAGGTTCCCTTAGCCTACCCAGCGAGAAGTTAAAAACATAGGTGGAATAGTCCACTCCACATAAAACGGTGTCTTCTCTTACAAAGCTAATTGTGCTTTTACAGGACATATGTATGTACAAATGTCAGTAACACTTGTTCAAATATTTAAAACGTCCGTTTGTACGTCATGATATGTTTGTTCGGTGGAAAGCTTTGAGTTTCGATGTGTCTATTGAGCTTAAATAGTAATTAAATTAGTTGGTGTATTTAAAAAAACGTGCATTAGACTTATTAGTAACGCGACGATTGTGGGTTCGATTCCTTTTTTTATTTCTTCGGTCTGGAATTAAAGAAAAAACGCTCGTTGAGTTCTGTCATAAGCACAAAATGCTTTGAAAGTGGGAAACGGAGTGCCTTACCACTAGGTTCCCCTTTATTAATAAAAATATATTAAAAAACTCCTAAGTTAAATTAACAGTTGAATTATAGTAATGCTGTCTTGTTAAATAACTAGTTGATAGCTCAAAAAATGTGTAATATAAAAAAATTGGATAGAGGCCTCAGAACTGTCTGACTGTAAGCTTCGTAGTACACCAACTACGATTCCTATTTGGGGGGAATAAAGAATTTTCATCTTACCACTTTGGTTGAAGAAAGCAAGACGTTAATTCCAACACTCAAAACACATTATTATCGATTCCGATAGAGTTAAGAGAACAAAATGTCTTAACTAGTGTCTAAGACACGTATCTACAAAATCAATGACTATACATATTTTAAAAAAAAGAAGAAGAAGAAAAGAAGAAAGAGAAGAATAAATTAAATATAATTATCGATCAACACAGGCGTCGGTTCGATCCCCGAGGTATATTACAGTCATTACGAAAACGGAATCGAACTCACAACCTGTCACACCTTGTACCTTGTATTTACAGTGACACCTTGTACCCCTGCACAATTGACCTTTAAATTCTTTTAAAACTAAATAAATAGCCCCGATTCATCAAAAAAAACTTAAAAAACTTCAAATATAATTCGTCACTAGTTCTATTCAAATGTAAAATTTAAAAAGCCGCGCCCAGGTTCCCTATAATGAATCATCAAACGATAGCCAACAAACGCTAAGTGAGTCATTTTATTACATAATATAAAATGTTAATGTCATTTCATATTTTTGTTGCTAGTTTAAAGAAATTCTTCATTTGGTCGTCGCCCGCACCTTTGTTTACTTTAAGGCTTAAAATGAAAAAAATATCGAGGAAATGAAATGTTCAATATTGAGGCCGTAGTGGCGCAGTGGAAAATGGGTATGACTGTAACGCGACGATTGTAGGTTCGATCCCCACTCGAGGAAATAAAATATTTATTTATATTTTAATTTTTTCGCTCTAGTGTCGATGCAAAGAGCGACGTTGAGTCCCGCCACTCAACACGAATGCCTCCAGAATTAGGTGGACAGTGGGGAACAGAGTGTCTAAACACTAGGTTTCCTCTTCTACCCTGCTGTGTGCGGGATACAGCGTGAAGCTAATTATTATTTCTTCGCTCTTCGGCAAACCGTGGTATTGAATTCATAATACAAAATACAAAATGGAATTATCTTAATGGGAACGTAGTGCCATAACACTAAGTTGCCAGTTTGTTAAGCTATAAAAAATATGTTTTGGTTTCTTCATTTTCAATTATACAGTGTCTAAAAAGATTAAAATTATTTACTTTATATGTCCTTCTATTAAAATTATTCATATATTATACATACGAACAGACGGACTCTATACTATGCTACAGTATTAAAATTGCCTTAAAATAACTAATAACAATTGTTATTTGTATGGTTATCTTTAAAAGAAAAGAAATTTCTAAGGCTTTGATTTTAGTGCACAAGACAGAGTAAATGCTCACAAAGTTTTACAAGGCGTTAACAAAATAACTTAATATAAGATAATATTCTAATATGTAAATAATGCAAAGTTTGACAAATATTTTGGCTTATTACAAATTTGCAATATTAAATAATAAAAAAAACTATTAGAATCATTATCCACCATCCTTAAATAAAAAAATATTGCTGATTTTATCAACTTCACGCTGTATTCCGTATATAGCAGGTTCATTAAAGGAAACTTAGTGATAAGACACTCCGTACCTTACTTCCCGCCCAATTTTTCGGGAATTATGTGTTGAGTGGCGGTACTCAAGATGGAGATTTGCTTTGGTGTCATATCGAACAAATGAAAATATTAATTAAAATTAACTCATTTCCCCGTGTAGGGATCGAACTCTCCACCGTCACCCTTACAGGTACACACTTGTACCATTACGGCATAGAGGTATTTAAAATATACTTGAATTTAAATAATTTTACCAATATTTTCCATACATTTGGAATCAATATGAACCCAACGATATCATTTGATTGTCATTACCGGTACTTACGCAGTTTTATCAAAATGGCCTTGCAATATATCGCGTTGCAGATAAACACTACCGTTGTTTTGCATCAATTTGAATAAATTAACCAAACACATATATTGGTCATAAATCGTTGCAATGCTATTAGATAACATTATTTAAAATTTGATATTAATAGGTTAATTCTTGTTTAATGTAATTGTTTAACGGTATTGGGTTCGATTCTCGCTCGGGAAAATATATATTTTTTAATTCATAGTTTCAGGTCTAATCTAATGGCGGTTGCAATGTCTCGTATAATAATCCAGACGGAAAGTAAAGAACGAAGTGCTAAAGCGAAGTTACAAAATAAGTTATTTTTTAGCTTCTTGTTGTCATATGCCTATCTACCAAGGTAAGCAGAAAGAACCTGGACATGGACAGCTACTGTTCAGATACCTTTCCGCCAAATGCTCGAGACCCGTCGCGCGATTCCATTATTTTATATTTTGTCAATGCAATAATTGGATAACTTTCACACACAATTTGTATCTTCTAGCAGCAGGTATATGTAGAAGAAACCTACTGAAACATGGCTTAATCTTCGTAAAAAAAATGCAAAAATTCTAAGAAATTTCTTTTATAATCAGTTCTTCAAAGTTAAAACGATTTAGTTTTCCCATGAAAAAGAACAGAACAATACACGAACAGCACAAGATCCTTTTAAATGTCCTGATAACGATACTTATTCACGCTCATGGACCATAACGTGTAAATTACGAATGTCAAAACCGCACTAATAATTACAATGATTGTATTTGAAAATCTTTATATATAAACAAAAAAATCAAATTCAAACCTGTTACCTTGAGATACAGTCCATTTTAGAACCACGTGAACCTTGGCCACGTGACACGCAAGGAGTGTAAAGCGAATATCGCAAATGATGATCTCTTCTTGGAATTGTTTTCTCTGCTTGTTTTTCAATTTGGAAGGCTTATTCTGTTTATAATTTGTTGTTAATATTATACATATTCAAGGTAATGAAGGGTAAATTACCTAAGCAATTATATATATAAAATATTTTTTCTAAAATTTACTAATTACGATGAAAGATTATCGAAATTAAGCTGGTTTTAAAACTTTTTTTTTTGCATTTTTGTATATGATTCGTAAAATAAGTCGGTAGATGAGTTGAAACTTATGATTGTTTGTGAGTGAAATGAGTAGATAAAAATGGGGAACAGGCTGTCTTAACGCTAGGTTCCCTCAGCGGGGTACATGAAGTTGTAGCTGTATATAAGAGTATTTTATATTTTTTACAATTGTATTTAATTAGCAACCGGCGAGACGCAACAAAAGAATAATTTAGGTATGCCAGACTCGTGATATATCACTTACCGTTCAACGTATTATTCAGAATAATGCACTTGTGATTCATTTACTACCTAAATTAATTTCAAATTAAAATGGTGACCTGGTTGTTTGAGGTGACTTTAGAAAGAGAAAGTTTATATTGTTTTTTCCGATCTCGTCGTATTTATTTACGTTATTTTAATATAATGAAAGTTTCCAGTTTTAGGTATAAAAAAAGGCTTTAACAATTTTTTGAATGGATTTCTTAAGTTCAATAATAATCTTTGTAACACGGTTTCTTACACGGCTTGTAGCTTCCCTCAGAACAGAGATAAGCGCGAATTTTCTTTGCCAAAGGACAATCCAACCTCCCGCATGGACCGTGCACGTCTCTTTTGTTAACGAACTGCCCATGCTGGTATTTACCTTTATGTGTCTCCCCATATATAAACTGATGCTGACTACCTCTATAATCCATCCTTTTAGGGCAATTAGTACCACCACAAGGACCTTTGGGGAATCCCATTGCAAGTATGGCTAACTCGCTAGCTGTAAAAGGGGCAACGAAATCATCATAAACCCTGGGTTCCTCAACGGGCCTTATAGGTTCACGAACTATGTCTGGAGCTCCGAAGAAATAGGCGACGGGCGGAACAGCATCTATAGTAGTTTGTTCCCAATGTCTAACCACCTCAACGTCTTTTAATTTTAAGTCATCCGACAAGTATTTACGACCAGGCAGTCTCTCCATTTCTGGCAGCGCGATAAAATAACTAATGACCCTATTGCCCAAACACGTCAATCGAATGAAAAATTCGATTTCACCCGATGCTTTCAAGTCTTCATCACATTGCAGGGGTCGGATCAGTTCTACCGTATTCGTTACCATTTCTGGTCGCGTAGTATCTCTGTATTCGGCTTGGTCCATGTTTACTGGATTCAATTCGCCAGCTTGTTGAAGGCAATTGAAAAATGACTCGTGCCATTCAACTATACAAAAGCCTACACAGTTCATCTCTTGATCTCTGTTCCAAACGGTTATGTAAATAGGTGTTTTTTTAAGGACTTCTTCTAATTTCGAAGGTCTTGATAGGAACATTATAGCGTTTCCGACCCCAAAGTATGGTGGCTGTGGTAAAGGTTCTGATGGAAGGGGCAATTTAAATACAGGGGCTTTTTTACCTTTTTTACCTTTGGGTTTGGGGGGTTTCTTGCCTTTCTTTCCAGGTGGAGGAGGTGGTGGTGGTTCTACGAAGTTGTCATGGGCAACATAAAAATCAAATATGGGTAAACAATTAACTTGCATTGTGCATGTCTGCATAAACTTCATTTCTTCCTCCGACGGCATAGGTGGCTCCTTACCTTTTTTACCCTTCTTAGGTTTAGGTTTAGCTTTAGCACCTTTTTTACCCTTTTTTGCCGCCTCTGCAGCAGCTAATGCTTCGGCTTCCCGTTTTCTTTCCTCTTCTTCCATGCGAAGTTCATATTCATCTTTTTCTGGTGGTTCGATTTTTAATACAATTTTCTTTACGAACACTTCAAACATAAATATTTGTTCCATTATAATCAATCTGAAATATTTATTAATATTATTATAATTCTTTTAACAGAATATAAAATAAAAAGGCATTAAGTCTTAATGACAGTATAAAGATGGATTTTATTGACATAGTTGGGATAAGGATATGTAACTGTACTAAGGTTAAGAAAAGTAAATAAAACCAGCCAAGAACGAGACGGACGGACAGACGTACACGAGGAGTAACACTATCTATAAAATCAACAAATATATCAAGTTTCTTGCATTGAAGCCGCCTTAAATTTATTTTAATCTGTTTTTCATATTTGTTATTATAGCAGCAACAGAAACATATCATCTGTGAAAATGTTAACCGTCCAACTATTACAGTTTATTAGATAAAGCCTGGTGACATACGGATAGATAGCGAAATCTTAATAATAGGGTCCTGTTTTACCCTTTGGATAAAGTACCCTAAAAAACAATACTAGATATCTCTGCTTACCTCCAAAATTAAAGATATATGTATGTGTAAACTTATGTAAGTATTATCTGTTAATGTAGCACAAACTATTATATATTTTCAGTTTATTGAACGTAAAATATTGCATATTTTTATATGGAAACTCAAAAGCACTGATAATTTATTTTATTATTTCATTGGTAAATGACACGTTAAAAATTATTTACTTAAAAATTTTGACATTAAAACCATGTAGACTCGTAACTATGGAGATTTTTCAATATTAAATGTCACTTCTTAATACGAAAATATTTTGGTTCTATGGCTATAGCTAAACGAACTTGGATGTTGTCACTAGCTTATAAACTAATGACCACATACAAGTTCTTTTCCTATAGTTTTACAAAAACTGAAATCCCATTTTTTGTCATCCTTTTTCATATCTTTTACGGCTCTCCAATACTCGCCTCAATAAAATTTTTAAACGTTATACGTCGCGTACAATTGTCAATCTATTTATATACTCGTATACTATTATAGATATATTTCTGTAACTCTATTACATATTATATACATTAAATACAAAATCATTACAAATAGGAATCGAACCCACACCACCACCTTCTAGCACACTAGAACTATCTATCTATTTAATGTTCTACCAAATTCAATTAACCAGAGAAAATTAATAGTAATCTAACAACAATATAAAAAATCCAATCAGCTACCGAATCATAATAAAACTACAAACATAAATACATATACATATATAACTGTATATAAATAAAAGATAAAAGAAAACTTGCTGCGTTGAGTTCAAATGCGAGGTCGCATTTACGCACGCGGTTAGTAGGGGGGAGGGGGAGAGGTGGGACGAGTCTGTTTGTACGCGATGTAAAATGTACTAGAATCTTAAGTTATCCTATATCTTATAAAACAAAGTCGCTTTTCGTGTCTGTCTGTTGTTTCTAACTCTTCTTCTTCTAAACCACCCAACGGATTTTATTGCGGTTTTCACCATTAGGTCGAGTATTTTTCGTAGAAGGTTTATATATAGTTTATTATTTGTACATTCTTATGTAAATTAACATAAATACGAAAAATATGAATAAAGTCCTACCCGCTGAGACACTTTCGCGCATGCGCTGCTTTAATGGTAAGTACTACATGAAAAAAATGTACTGGAGTATTGTTCCTCTCAATGAGATCTACAAAAAAGTCCGCGAGAGCATATTTTTATCTTTTAAGGATAACGTGTAGTGATCATATCTCTGTCTAAAAATAATAATTTCAATATATTTTTTATTGTGAGGGATATTTTTCCATAATGGTATTAATCCTTATCCTTTAAAATACTTTATTAATTTTCTACGTTAAACGAAGATAAAATTTGCTTTTTACATAATTTCGAAATTGCGAATAGTTTAAGAGAAAAACGCATTTAATTGTTGACACATCACGTCGTTGACACTTCAGCAGTATCGACTCAAGTTTTACTTATCCCTTACTCTCAGCATATAAATAAGTATATTAGTTACGATGGCCATTTAATGTAGATCAAAATTGTCTTTACTGTTTTTCATTTTAATAAGTACTTTAGAAGTTGTTATAATATCAAAAAATCCTTGCTGCGAAACGGCTCGCCACTCGCTATGTTTATAATTTCTTCCGTTTAAAAATAGTCATTCAACTATCTAAAAATAGTAATTTAAATAAATTTTAATAAGTACTTGAAAATATTAGTAGCACAGATTTAAAGTTACGGTACCTACTAAAAAATCCTTGCTGTGTAAAACAATTGGAAAATCCTTATTGAAACTACAAAAATGCGGGTTGCATTAGGATTTAATTAATTTTCACATTATCTTAAGTGCTTTGCAAATATACACTATATGAATAATCCAGTAGTAAAAGCGGGCGAAGCCGCAAGGGGGTCGCTAGTTTTATTATAAAACTTAAAAAAAAAATGATTTTATTTCTTCTCTGTTATATTTCTTCGTTCTGGGAACAAGGCAAAGCGCGGCGTTGAGTTCCATTCTACAAGCAGTGCCTCGAAAATTCGGCGGAAACTAAGCAACAGAGTCTTAACACCAGGTTCCCTCTGCTTACCTTGCTTTATCGGGATACGGCGTGAAACTGTACAAAAAAAATCATTGTATATGAAAAAGAACAGCTTTAAACTTTTTTTCCTCATGTTAGGATTAGTACAGGAAAGTGCGTTACGTTACGAAACCCCGCGTTGGTCCTCTAACGTGAGGAAGAATGAGGAAATGAAAATAATTCATAACGTTCCCCACTTTTCCTCGGATTCTGGAAACATAGCAGGCTAAACGTTGCGGAAGTCAACCCCGCGTTTGGCCTCGGACATCAGACTTAAGAAAGGAATAATTTAAATAAATATTTCATTTCCTCGATCGAACCCTCAACCAGTTAATTTCACAGTGACACTTGTGCCCCTGCGCAACGACGCCCCTCTACAAAATTAGATTCATAGATTTTGACCTAATAAAATCGTTTAAATTATCTCTTCCAGTCCAAAACTATAGCAACGATGCGCACGAGCACTATCCCCGTCTCGCTCGCACTTTGATATTTAAATTTAGAATCGCGATGCACGTTGTACCTCTTGCGGAGTATTTAACTTTACACTACTATTAGGTATATACTCATATATAGGTACCCTATAGGTGCATAAAGGTACCCTATAGGTATATATGATATCTATAGGGTACCTTGTAACAGGTTATTTTAATGTAGATATATTATGTTGTTTTTGCTTTAGTTATTATTATGTGTTTTATAGTATTTTGTTTTATAGGTAGTAAAATCTAATATTTAGTAGTAAACCGTCGTGGAGCAGCGGAAATATAAGCACGGTAAGTGTGGATTTGATTACTATATAGAAAAATGAGTTGTCATTTACTTGCTCTGGTAAGTTTTACCATTAGTACCTTTTACCATTTTACCATTCAAAAGTTTTACCATTCAAAGCTCAATGTTTTGTAAATAATATGGAGAACTTGGAGACATAAGGTGGAGTGTCTGAACACTAGATTCCCTCTGCCAAACCTGCTACAAGCGGGTTAATTTACAACATACAGAGGGAATTTAATTTTAAAACACCCACACTTACCGTCTATTGACATTTTAACTTGCGGAACCTAACGCCGCGTTGAAATATAAGCTTTAATATACAAATAAATGACTCGATAATATAAAACGTGTACGCGTACAAAGTCACGTAGCATAAGCAATTAATTAAGGAGCTTGCCGTGGACTTGCTGTCTGCAATAACTTGATATACCTACCTAGGAACTACTACGAGCAACCTATAACTAAAGGTACCTACTTTTAGTAGTAAACGTAAAATTGTTGTATTTATTTTTCCTGTATTAGAAGGTATTTTATGTTTGTATTATCTATACTAATATTCTACAACTGGATTGAGTGTTTGGTTGAACGCAATTATCTGTGGAACTACCGTTTCGAATTGAAACATTAACGATTTTATATTAGATAACGCTATTTAATGACAAAGGCGAGTACGATTTGTCATACATAGTATTTATCTTAGTTATTTTTATTTGACCACGGAAGTGAAGAAGTGCGGGTGGAAGCTAGTTTCTTTATTTTTCGCTTCGTGCTGTAATAGCAATGAATAAATAACACACTCTGTTCCCATTAACATACTTCCGTTCCCTACTTTTCGTCTCGTGGAACTCAATAAGCTTTACCTCGTTATAAGAGCGAAAAAATGTAAATGTTAAATATCTCGTTCCCTGAGTGGGAACAGAACCCACAACCAATCGTGTTTGCAGTGGCTCGTGAGTGCCCCTGCGCAACGACTGTCCTCTAAGGTGAGCTAGTGGCAATACAAATATAAACAAATTATATTTTAATCATAATAAAATTACCTAAAAACAAAACTACCTACCTACCTACCTATATACCTACCTATACACCTACCTATACACCTACCTATCTAATATAATACAAAATACTGGGCCCAAAATCTCACATCAACAATCATTAAGTTGATCGTAATAAGAAAATGCTAGTTGAGTCGATCGATGCGCAGGAGCCGAGAACTGGTAGCTAGCGCAGCTGCGCTCTAAAGATACGTTTATATGAACATATTTAGTAGGATTATTAGTTATATGTATATTAGAATTAATAAAATATTTTTTTATATAATTATTGGAATAAAATATTAAATATATCGTGGTTCAGTGGAATAACGTGTGACGGTTGTGGATTCAATTCCTACTCGAGGGAATTCCGTGTTCTGGAAACGAGGTAAGTTCTGTCACTCAACACACAATTCCGCGGACTTCGGTAGAAAATGGGGAACGGAGTAACTTAGCACTCTGCAGGTTCCCTATGTCTATCGTGGTACATCCGAGATATAGTATTACTACACTCCGTCCCCATTAAGACACTTCCATTCTCCACTTTCCGCCGAATGCTGAAGGCTTTGTGTGTTGAGTGGTAGAACGCATAGGCCACTCTTTGCCTCGTTAGAACTAGCAGAATCGAACCCATGACCGTCAAGTTTACAGTTGCATACTTGTGCTCCTGTGCATCTGCTTTTTTTTCAAAAATTGCAGTTTCTAGCTATTCTACAGGGAAGCCGACTGTCTGTAATAATTAAAACATAAGCAAAGTCACGGTATAAGTATAACATATTATATCTAAATATTAAGTATTAACTCACGTAAATCACTCAATGACAGTGCGTTATTATTTTAATTCGAACTGAGCTCTTGTTACGAAGAGAAAAAAGCCTTCAAACCGATGTCAATCAAAAGCTAATAGGCTTTATTAGAGGTAATAACCAATAGAATAATATAATAATTGCTTATAAATATATGATGGGTTAGATGTATGGGAATTTAATATGGAAAATACGTTTTTGCTTATTGTTTTGGGATGTCTGAGGCAGTCGTGGCCCGGTGGTATTGTGGGATTGTAAACACGACGGTTGTGGATTCAATTTCCCCTTAGGAAAATTATATATTTAATATTTTTATGTTCTCGCTCCGGTAACGAGGCAAATCGCGGAGTTGAGTCTGGCAACTCAACACACAATGACTCAGAATTGGGCGGAAAATGGAGAACGGAAGTGTTTTAATCGTAATAGAGTGTCTTAACAACTAGTTTCCCTCTGCCTACCATGAAATATCTTTCTTCTTGCAAATTTTCTATTTTCTAGAGATAGCGAAACTGAACGCCGTGCTTTGTCTTAACTCTGGGCAACATTCATTCCGAATCGAGGCCTCAACTGGAGTAATAAACAATCAATATGACCAAATAGTATGTAAGTATCAAAGCAACATCACTAGGGATGGGGAACTCAAATGTTTTAATGGGAACGGAGTGTTTTAACACTAGGTTCTTTAGAAAAAAAAGAAATAAATAATTCGCTCTGTGGACAAATCTTTATAAAACGTCACAAAAGTATACTTATTACAACCGACGTTATACATTTACAATGCACTGATAATATGAAATTACGGCCGCTACTACGCTTAAGTGTTGATTTTAAACTTGTTTTTTTTTTACTAGAAAATAATTTAATATCTTCTTATTGTATAGTAAAATGTAAAAATAATGTATATTGGAGGGTATCGTGGTGTAGGAGGCGACGGTTGCGGGTTCATTTCCTGCATCTAGTCCTGAGAAACTGCGTCGAGTTCTAGCACTCAACAAGTAATACCTCGATAATTTGGCGGAGAGTGGAGAAAAGAGTATCTAGATTCTCTCTGCCTAACCTACGAGATACAGTGTGAAGTTATAATTATTCTAACACCTTTACGTTTCTCTTACAACTGAAACATAGGAAACTCGTATTAATAACAAAAACTATGTGCTTTGAACCAGCAATCATGATGTACAGTAAGCAATATTGTTGAGACATGTTACATTTCCGATATACTCGTATCTTGTCTTCATACATTTTGAGAGAACTAAACAAATGAGGACGGGCGAAGGCACAACCGGTAAAACGCGATGGATGTGGGTTTGATTTCCACTCGGAGAAATAAAAAAAATAATGTTTTCTCACTCTGGTAACGAGTGACAAGAGAGTTTTGCCAATCAACACGTAATGCCTTATGAATTCGGTGGAAAGGGAGGTTTGAAATATTTGAATGGGGAACGGAGTGTCTTAACATTAGGTTCCCGACTTCCCTCTGCCTAGTCTCCAATGTCATGCACATTACATAATGAAGATAGAATCCAAAACCCCCCCTTTTTACAGACACTGTGCCGCAACTGTCACTTACCACTTCCACGTTCCTACTTTAAATACAAAACTCCTACAACATTTTCATAATATTAAACCAATATTAAAGTTCATAAAAGTCCAGAATAGACGTTTTTAATATAATAATATGCATATTTTTGTAATAAAAATGTAATATTCTTCTATTTCACATAAACTCCACAATGTTGCTTTATAAAGAACTTGCAATGAATGTTGTTATAGTATGGTGTTTGTTTTGATTTACTTTTCTTCTTTCACGGTTAGAGGAAATTGAAATTGTATCAAAAATATATATGAGATAGAGAAAATGCGTGAAGATGTAATGGCATATATAATATATGTAGATAATACATAATATTAATCTGTTTTTTTTTCAGGCAGAGGGAATTTGGGAACCTAGTACCAAGACAGGTGGTGAAATTCAACGCCGGTCATTGCCTAGTTACCAGAGGGAGAAAATGAGCATAAATCTTTTAATAGTTGGAAAGTAAAAACGGATTTATATCTTTTATTTTCTCTGCCCCTCTGTGCTTCCCCTTGTGTAATTTAATCAAAAATCTATTAAATAATTAAAAACATTGTTGATATAAAAATTAAAAATATAATTTTCATGGGAAATTAATTGTGAACTATAGGAAAATCGTAATTTCAGTGTTACGCAAACGAAATCGTAGGCATAGCTAGTAATTTAAAAATATTTTTTCCCAATTTGGGAACTGAAGTGGCAATCATAGAGTGTACGATTTCACTGCACTACAATGGTCCTATACTACCTACATAATACCAAAAATAAAAAAGAAAAGTTTTAGAATTTTTAAAATTAACTAACTCAAGCACAAAATTACGTATTTTGTTCGAATTTTTAAGTATATTTTCAACTTTGTCGTTTAAATTGAAATTGATGCGATCATATTATGTGTTGAAACTTTTGAAAAACTTCAAAGTAAGAAGGATCGATTATATCGAAAATTTTATAGAAAAATTTAACCTCGTTTTTTTAATTTGCTATAATAATGTGGTAAACGTGTAATTTTGTTTACATTTTTCCAAAAGTTTCAACAAATTCTATTGAAAAAGGAAAATAAAATATACTTTTCCCTAAAATGACTTTTAAGTATTTCTTAAATTATTCATAATAATCTTGTCAACTTATTGTTTTTTTAGTAACAACGCATCACCGAATTTTCAAGACAATGAGTTAAGAGTGGTGGAATTCAACGCTGATTTCTTAAAATTTGTTATAATTTTTACATTTGAAGCTCTACGCTGTATCCCGCATAGCAGGGTCGGCAGAAGGAAACTGGAATTCTAGTCTAGAACACTCCGTTCAGTGGCGGAACTAAACGCCGCAATTTGCCTCGGGACCAGAATGAAGAAAAGAAAATATTAAATTATAGTATTAATTTCCTCGAGTGGGGATCGAACCCACAGTCATGTTTACAGTCACACACTGTGCCCCTTACTACAACTGGTCTCATATATCAATCAAGAGTAAGTATAGCTTATTATTTTTTAAATTATTATATAAAAATAATAATAAAAATGCTTTAGTAATATGTTTAATATGGCGCTGCCATACAATTTTGTATTAAAAACCAAACCACATGTTTCATTATAATAACAATACACTGATTCCATTCTTAAGATATTGATTTCATGGTACAAAAAAGAACTAAAAAAATTAAAAAGCTTCATATTTTATACCTTGTATAGCACTATAGATAGGGGAAACACAGTGATAAAACACTCCACACGCCCAATTCCGAACAATTTTTTGAGATATCGCCTGTGTAGTGACAGAACTCGACACCAGGCTTTCTCTCATTACTAGATCGAGGAAATGAAAATATTCCATTCCCTCGAACAGGAATCGAACCCACAGCCGACGTGCTTATAGTCAAACACTGTATAAAACGGTCTCAATAAATCGCTCTAGTTTGTGCCTTAGATCATAAATCCAGGATTAAACTGCCAAATTTATTAGATATGATTGAAAATATTGTGCCTGAGCTCGTTTTATGTGTTTTCTCGCATTACGTTAACGTTCTTTGATGGCAAATTATACATTGTATAAATCGTGAACGTGACTTTAGACCATTTTATATGGACTTCCTTACTGAAATTTTAAATTGAATGTTGGATTTTTGTTTATGATATTTTGATTCTTGTTTCATTTGTTTTTTTTATGGAAAACAAATAACCAAGCCATATTTTTTTATTTATTTATATTTTAAATAATTCTGTTGATGGAGATATTAAATATATTTATTAGAATATACAGAAAAAATCACAAACGGACGAAAAAGTCATCCTAGGTATCATATAAAAGGGAAGGTTCCCTTAAAATTGAACGGTGAGTGCAATTTTACTAAGGAAAAAAATTAAACATAATGACACAACCAGAGTTAATTCTTTCTCTATGGTTAACGTATTTAGGTTTTTTAGATTTTGCAATATCTCAGGCGAGGCTGCCAGTTTTTCCGCATAATAGGGCAGACAGAGAGAACCGATTGTGAGTGGCGGAGCAAAACGCCGCGCTTGACACTTACCACCGCCACAGCCTAAAAAATATTTTTTAACATTAATTGAGTTTAAAACTCTTATTATATTTATAAATCCTTTATTTTCTCATCTAAATATCCAATTCCAATAACAATATTTGGCTAGAAAACAATATACAGAAATAACTATTTAATTGACAGCCAAACGACCCTTCTGCAAAGTTGGTAACTTGCTGAGCTTATTGGGCAATAGTTCGGCTTGTATAAGCAAAGGTTGAATTAAATAAAGCTGGCCTTTTAGTATAGTTACGTGAAGAACTAATAACGACTAATTATGTTATATTATTTATTTCTGGGATTTTTTTTTATAAATTTATAATTTTTTGTTTTCTGATAACAATGATAAGAATAATATAGAAGGCAGTGTTACTTGAGACGGCGCGTATTGTGTGAGGAACCTCCGTTCCTCTCTCTGGAGCCCTAGCCACCGATGGCTTGGACCCTTGTTCCGCCCTCGGAAGAGTGGTTTTTTAATATTTTTAAATGTATTTTTTTATAATAATTTATATTTAAAAATGTAATATTGATTCACTAATTTAATAAAAGTATATTCTAATGCAATATTAAATAAAAAAACTGAGGTAAATAAAAATATTATTAATAAACGCAACAGGTCTTGGTTTGAGTTAGTTGTAAAGACAACGCGGCGATGAGTCCCACCACTCAACATTGGACATACAATAAAAATTAGGTTAGAAATGGGGAACAAAATATCTTTTAGGTTAACATTAGGTTCCCTCTGTTACCGGATACAGCGTGAACCTAGAAAAAGAGTAATAACTATCAATGTAAACACTCATTTCACGCGGTTCGAATACATAACAATCGTTGATTAAAATAACGTTACTTTGAACTTACCTCAAAATTAATATTAAACACTTGTCTACGCGAACGTGCTACCATCGCTTAATCAATAGTAAAAACACTTACTTCACTTTGCATATGCAAACAATATGCGGCTGGCATTATCTTTCATGCCTTAATAAATAAATGAAATTGAACTTTATATTTGGGTTTTAGAATTGAATTTCGTTTGACATTTTTTTAATGTTCAAAGGCTAATCCTGATAGCTCTAATGTGTTAGACACAAATTGGAAATGATGTCCTTTTTTATGTGATTATTTTAAAATGTCTTTAAATATTAAATATTATACAGAAGTTAGAGATGGTCTCATCTCTCAGTCCCGTCACAAATGCACAAGCATGTGGTTATGGGTTCAACTCCCATTCAAGGGAATTAAATTAGTTCCGCCAACACAATCAACACCCATCGGAACCACCTCCGGAAGCTTCCTCCTGCCTTCTCTTAGCGGAAAATTGGAAGCGAGGTCTCTTAACTGTAGATATCTTCATTCTTAAGAGTTCTCAGGTTGAATCTGCTATGTGTCAGTTACATCGTAAAGCTAAAAAGAAAAAAGGAAAAAAAATAAGAAAATACAGAAAATTAAATTACAATTCAAAGAAATACATATTTTTTATATTTTTATAATAATGAGATGAGATGTCTGTTTTAGTTTGCTCTGCACTAACTAATTGGTTATGCAAAATTTGAGTGGCCATCCAAGTCCGCTGCAGAATATCACCTCGAACACGGGGGTAATTGGGTAGGGGCCTCTCGAGTTTTTGTGGAGATTCTGAGTATATTATACTTGTTTTTTTTGCCTTTTTTTTTAGTTTAATTTTATATTTTTGCTGCTCGTATCCCACATATGTCTATAATTTGGCTCACAGATAAAACAATGGGTACGGGTTCAAATTTGCTTCAGGGATATGTTTAAGTATTATCTATTTCTATGCACAATAGTTTGAATTATTCTAATATGTCATTATTACTATTTTTCTAAAAAAAACCGTACGCAATGTTTCAAAGGCTGATAGCGCAGTGCGACAGTCAGACTGTAATTGCGACGAATGTTAGTTCGATTCCCACTCAGTTAAATTATTATATTCATTTCCACGCATCTGCTGACAAGATAAAGCACAACGTTGAGTTCCTTCATTCAAATTGGGCAGTAAGGAGAACGGAGTGTTTTAACACTACTACGCTATATGCGGGATCCAGCTTGAATCCGCATCCATTTTAATAAATAATTTCAAAACTCAACCGAAATACGAAACACGTGCAAACAGACGTGACAAAATATAAATCACTATTTACAATCCTACACCGGCACCCGTCCCCCCACAAACAAATGACCGGGTATAATGACCCAACTATTGTGTTCTCCCTACAGCAAGTCTCATTTATTTTTACAACTCTATGGTTTTTTAACAGGAAAGTGAAATGATGGACATCGACTATGGTGAAATGTCTCGTAAATATGGGGATGATTCATTTTTTTGAGTGGTTTTTTTAGCTTGTTTTTTAATAGATTTATAATATAATATTGTAAATATATAGCAGGATAAGCAGAGAAAACCTAGGCTTAACACCCCGCTCCCCACTTTTCACCAAATTTCCGAAACTTAAAACATATTCATATTTAAATACGTTTAAAACGGACGGAAAGCTTCTTTATTTATATTCAACAAATTTATATTAATTTCGTTAAGACCTTTTTGATGATTGGTGGAACTCAACGCCGCGTTTTGTCTTTGTTACTAGATTAAAAAAAATAATTTTCCCAAGACGAAATCGAACCTACGGCCGTTTTATAGTCAGACACGGTACCTAAACTCACTCATCAGTTTCAATCCTACAAATACGAATATATAAAGAAAAATGGTTATTTTCCATTTAATTTGTCCACAATTAAACCATCCCTACATTTCACTAACAATTCCCTGAAATACATCCCAATAACGGCGTTCAAACGATACCGTATATCGTTACATTAATTTTAACGATAAAACCCTAAGCTACACTTTTAAGGGGACGCCAAAAAGGGCCTATTTTGGCGTAACCATAAAAATGTATACAAAAATTTCTCATTCCACAATAAAGGCAACGGTAATTGTAATTCTTTCAGCGGAATTTTCTGTAGGTACAGCTCGTTTGACATTAAGATGGTTTTGCGAGAATTATTCGTTGCAATATGCTTACCCTTGTGGAATGTAAATCTTTCTATAAATGGAAGTAATGTGTTTAAAAAAGGATGGAGAAATTATGAGTGCTAGTAACACTTCAAAAATATTTTAAAAAAGAAGCTTCTCTGTTTTTTTCCTCTTTTTATTTAATACAAGGTTCTCTCTGCCTAGAGTACGCAACCTAGTGTTAACACTCTATTCCCCAAGTTTCACCAAATTTTGATAAATTTCTTGCCGAGTGGCGTAACTCATCGCCTTTATCGCGTTATTATAAATATTTTATCCGTACCGTCCCTTTAACCCTATATATTCTTTAAAGGCTATACAGTTTACCTTTACAACTAAAAACTAAAAAAAAACTTACATAGTTTGTTTCAACCGATACGGATGTAGCGCGTGTCATAATTAATATATGTAGCATTCATTTACAAATTGCCAAATCAACGAATCTTGTATGAAAACACTGATGAACCATATATCTCTAGTAGTAAGAACTACAATTCTATACTGCTACAGTATAAAAACGTAGAAGTTATCATTGTAATTAGAAGAAACGGTGTGTACGATGTTTTTATCGACAACAATAAGCGTGGGAAAATTCTTGTATAACTAACTGTATGAGGGAAAGCAAGAAATAGTAATTGTTTCATGAATCATAAGGTCCGTGGCCACCTAAGTATGTAGCTTGCCGCTTTCTTGATCGCAAAAGCGTATAATATTGTTATATTTATTGAATTTTCCGTTTTTTCTTTACTTTTCTATATTTTTTTCATAGAGTCACTAAAGTAAGTAGTGATAGATCACTTTAATCATATATTTGGTCATAAATTATAAATTAGTAGCCGTCGTGACGCAATGACACAGGTGACACTGTTGAACACAAAAAAAGGTAAAGGTTATGGATTCGATTATTACTCAGAGAAATTGATATCAAGACAAAGCGTGTCTATGAGATCCGCCACTCAACGTGCATCAAGCTTCACGCTTTATCCCGCAAATAGCAAGGAAGATAAAGGAAAGCTAGAGCTAAGACACTTCGTTCTCCGCTTGTTCCAATAAATTTTACCAGAAAGAGAAAAAAGTGCAAATGTATATAATTATTTTCTATTTTATAATCATGCTTACTTTCTTAATGCAGTTCTATTAAATCAATATTATAATTGTATACAAAATTATATTACCTATTAAATAACCGGATGTTAGTTTATCGACGGCTAATTTCCTTTAGCCAAGTGCGGTTATCTAATATCCGTTATCATGAGTGAATGTGCGAAGAGCATAATGGAGATTGAGTTGGATTGGATAATATTTTTATTGGGAATCTTTACTTAAATTTAAATTAAAAAATATTTATTATATATATTAAAAAAAAAATAGGTAATCTTTATGAATGTTTAACATTTTTATTATCTTATGCATTTAGTAGAGAAAGTGAATAGTGAACAAAAAATACACACATTAACAAATACACTAAGCTTTATATATCCAAAGTTTAAGGCAAAAATTATAGCAAAAGCATTTTTTCTGATCACGCAGGACAGGAAGAAAGAGCAGTGTCAAGGCACTCCTCTGTTTTCGCATTAAGTGGCGGAACTTAACGCATCGCTTTATCACTTCAAAGAGCGAGGAAATAAAAATTCACTCCATTGAGAGGGGATTGAACCCACACACATTTCGTATACATATAACTTTACTTTTTATCATATTATTCATAATGATTCTCTTCTTCCTCATATCTTACTTCTCTTCTTCAGCTATCCTAAGCAAATCAATAACCGAGAACAGCATCCTACTGTCAATATATTTAATTTGCAAATATTATCTCAGTTTCAAGACATTACGTGTTAAAGGGCAGAACTTAACGCCGCAGTTTACCTTGCCAGAGGTTGAAAATGAATTTAATTTATTCTTCTGAATTCCTCCTCTGGCTTTTATTTTTTACTGCATTATTCATAATGATTCCTAATAACAGTAACTCTTTTATATATATCTTGAACTTCACGCTTGAATTAAGTGCGAATCTGAACTTGACCTGACTTACGATAAAAAACTGACGCTACAATTCTTAATAGTTAGTTTCAACTTTATGTATGTAATAATAAAGGTTAAATTAGCTTAGGTAATAATATTTTCATATTGTTTATGTATGAAGTTTTTGTATGAAGTGCATACTAATTTTGCAACTTTTTGTATAATTTAAATGATTCTTGAAAATTATGTCTTTGGTGCAAGAAAATAATTAATTTTGTATGTCTTCTTATAATATTATCATTGCTTTGATTGTGTTTTTTATTTTCACGCTGTATCCCGTATATGTTATGAAATAAGACATTTTCAGCGTGAAGATTTTTTTTAAAAAACAACTTTAAAGAAATTTGAAAAGAACTTCCAAGAGCGTTACGTGTTGAGTTGCAGAACTTACCGCCGCGTCTTGTCTTTTACCAAAGCGAAATAAAAATAATTTATTCCCCAAATGGAACCATAACCTTATTAGTACTTTTATAAAATGCTTCTTTTGGCAATATTTTTTATGTAAAAATTATCAGTATTTACATCCTAAAAAAATTAAAAAATACATAATTATTGATTTAAAATAATCCCAGTAATACTTACTATTAAAATGGAGAACGGAGTGTCTTAACACTAGGTTCCCTCTGCTTACCCTGCTGTCTGCAGGATAGAGCGTGAAGCTGATTTTAATATTATTAACAAAAGATTTTCAAGTCTTTGTTTAGAACTAGTTTGTTATTGTAATCGCCAGGTTAATTATCTTACGAAATCTATCTCCTAATTGGGTTTATTGCTTGACAATATCTAATACAGATCGGTGCGCAGTTATTACTTGTTTTGGTTAAGTTGAATTATTTTGATTTGTTTGTTGCGAAATTGTTTATAGAGGCACAGTCACGGCGTTCAACTATACGAGTATAGCAATGGCTGTGGGTTCGATCCCTACGTAAGGGAATGATTCTATCGCAACTGAAGAAAATTATTTTAAAAAAGTAATTAAACATTTTTCTTAAATTCTGATAAAATAAATGTTAACGATAAATTTTATTTTATCAGTTTTTTTTTATATTTTCACCTTGTATTGCGCACATGTCAGAGTAGTCACATGGAAGCTGGGAACCTGGTGTCACTCCTTTCTTATTAAGACACTTCCTTTCGCCACTTCTCCGAATCCTGGAGGCACCGCGTTTTAAGCGGCGAAATTCTTTACCTTGTTACCAGAGCGTAGGACTGCAAATACTAAATACTTAATTGCATCAAACCTACAACCTGTCGGACTTTTATGCCCCCACACCACAACCAGCCCCAATATTATTAACTAATTATCATTTAAATACCAGCTATAATAATCCAGATTATAAATTAAATGTCAAAGCAAATAAATCCTACTATAATTAACGGCTACGATAAAACCAAACAACAGTTTCCACCAACAGTCAATGTTTTAGAACATAAAGTACCAAAATTAGAATTCTTTTGTCTCCATTTCAACCTTTATGCATAGTAAATCGTATGAGCTTTAAAATCAATCACCGTTGCCCATATAAATACAAACAAATTAAAGAATATTATGGGCACATTAAATCTTATGGACATTCTTAAGTAGCATCAAGAATTTTTCCGCCTCTCTTTTTATTGCATAGTGCGTCGTGTATTGCGACGGTTGTGAATTCGATTCCCACTCGGGGGAATTAATAACGATGCCGGGCTTTTACCTTGTACCATGTTACCATGTACCATAGCAAAAGCCCGGCGTTGAGGTCCGCCACTCAATACCCAATGCCTCGAAAAACTCGGCGGAAAGTGGGGAGCGAAGGTCTTAATACTAGGTTCTCTCTGCCTACTCTGTTATATGGGGGTGAAGCCGATATATATTTACGTAGTATGTTCAATAAATATAAAATCAATATATTCTTTATTCAATACAGGCTCAGGCTATTATCATCAAGTTACATAAGTTGTGGTGCAGGGGCACAAGCGTGTAACGAGGCAGACTGCGGCGTTGAGCTCTGCCACACAACATGGAATGCCTTAAGAAATCAGCGGAAGATGGGGAAATACTACTAATAACTAGATTTCCAGATTCCCTCAACCTACTCTGCAATATGCGAGATACAGTGCGAGGCTCACAAAATATTTGTATAAAAGGTACAAAATTCTCAAACCCTTATCCGAAATACATGAGATTTCGCTGCTATACCTGACGATCTAGTGGCGTATCACTTCCCATCTTTTAAAAGAAGTATATAATACACCCTATATTAATAAGCATAAATAGAATTAATAATACCTCTAGGCACCTCTGAACGAAACCATTATTAATAATAATAATAAAAAGGCAGTGTTAAATGTCACACCGTAAAGCTTCCTATTATCTTAAGTCTCGAATGAACCGACTTTAATTGCCAATAAAATGTTTAATACCGTCACGTTCAAGTAGCTAGATCAATGATACCCTGTTTTTTGATACTTCCACCACCATCGTAAGCTGGTCCCACAGATGTTGGATTTCCTATGGGGATAGCGCAAACATTTATAAAATTGTAATATTATATATTTTAAATATAAGCATTATTATGAAAATTGGAAGTATAGGGGAACAGGTGATCCGTGTCCAACCTAGAAGTGTTGTTGCCCACCCTAAACTTTTATTAACAAAACAGTAACCCTAAAAAATATTTAATTTGTCCATCCCAGTCGAAATGCCTCGAAAATGTGGAGAACACTGAATTTAGTGTATTTATCCCGCCATATTTGAGAGATAAAGCGGGAAAAAAAAATGTCTCAACTCTGTCTTTAGTCTGTGCCAACCAACTTTGACAGGTCAACGGTCTATGTGAAATACAAATACATAGAATGTTTTTATGTTACTATTTTGAATATAGCGGCCTAAACGACACCCGGGCTAACAATTTATGGCGGCCGTGTTTCTTTAGACAATAGCTTAATTATATTGGGCTATAACTTGTTTTTGTAAAATATTAATGATTTTTTTTGTTTTGGCTTTGTTTTATGGTGGTTTAAATGAAGATCTCTGATGATAATTCTTCGCGCCATGCATTTCAGATATAAATATATTTTTAGATAAATGTAATATAATAAATTTATCGTGGCGTTAGGTTACGGCGCTCGAAACACAGTGTTTCCAAGTGGCAATTGGCAATAGACGTTGTTTTAAAAACGTTTTAAAATATTTTTATGTCTAACTCTTAAGTATCAATACACTATGTCATACTCAGAGCCACCTTGATCCCTTTATTGTTAAGCAAACACATAAAACTAAAAATAAGCTAACACATAAACAATGTGTTAAGAACATGTATGGAATAATATTGTCATTTTGAGCGTAAGGGATACAGGCGTAAATGTGACGACTATAGGTTCAATTCCTATTGTATGAAATATTTTAATTTTTTTTCTCGCTCTGCAGCGTTGAGTTCCGCCACTTAGCAAGTAAGTTAATAGTAGTAAATATTTTAGAGGAGGACTTTCCTGTATATTTTCTAGGACAAGATTTTTTTTGGTTTATATTGACTTATTTTTGTGTTTTTTTATTGGTGTTTTTATGATTTCTCAGTGTTTTTAATTTTAATTTAATACCAGATTTTTAAAGGATTATAAATTAAATATTACATAAAAATTACAATATTCAATATTACATAATATGTAAGTATAGGAACTCTAATGACACCTCCATGGGAAAACCGAAATGATTCCATAACAAAACCATGGATCGTTAGATTAACGATGTCCCATAATCGAATGTTCCATGCAATAATATAATTATTAACTGTGTCCTGTCGTTATATGAAATGATGCTTTTAATTTTTTTTTTATAATTTTTACCTATAAATCTTAATATTTCGATGGGTAATATTTATCAATTTTTGTTTGATTTAAACAAAAATTTAATGAAATTTTAATATTGGTACAAAAGGGATTCGTCTCCAGTTCGCTTCGTTTCCTGTAATAATAAAAAAATCTTTGGAGTACCATTATCTATTTTATTTTTAATGTAAGATATTCTAGATGTTAAGTAGTGGTAGTTTTACATATATGTGTTATATGTGGGTAGGGGTACATATATAACATTTTTATTCGATGTCAACTTTTTTCAGTTTTAAATGTATTTCATGTTAAAATCGCAATTAGACTGTAGAACAAATACAGACATTTTTAACGCCAAATTGATATCTTCCTTCAAATCATTACAAAGTGTGTAATTTGAGGGGACATTTTGGTAGATTAAAATCTTGAATCTATATAAATTAGAAGTCGTTGTGACGCAGTGGTACAAGCATTTGACAGTAAACGTAACGGTTGTGGGTTCGATTCAGAGGAATCTAAACATATAATAAAATTGCAACTGATCGCTGTCTAACAATGGAAGATCGGGATCGGGATACGACGGAATATAGAAAACGGAGTGTATTAAAACTAGGTTCCCAGGTTCCCTCTGCCTACCCCTCTGCTGTAAGCGGGATTCAGCGTGAAGCTAAAAAAATATATAGACTTACTATTTATTTATGCTTTTGGTAAAAAATTATATACCTCGTCTGGGTAAAGTGTTAAATGAAACCTGTATAAAATGAGCATTAATGTAAATTTTGCGTGTTCCCATAGAACTTTTGTAAACAGAATATCTGTGTGGGTTTAGTGAAATTGAAATTTGGAATTGTTTGTTCCTATGACTGCAAATGCGATGGTTATGGTTTCGATTTTCATACGGGGAAACGACGAAGTATATTAATTTTGACTTCACGCTATTTGTTGTTGAACGTAGAGAGAGCGTAGAGATACGTCACTGGTGTCTTGATATTAGGTACTGTAGTGGTAGGTGCTGTTACATAATTTTTTGTGACAAAATTAATTCAAAGCCTTGTATATTACCAGAGCGTCATAATCATTTATCATTTCCACGCAGTATCCTATACATAGGAAGGCAGAGGTGATCTGGGAACCTAGTTTCCCATTCTCCGTTTCCATTAAGACACAATTCAAACTGTATTCCCGAGTTGATATCAAACCTATCCTCTTCCTCATTCAGTCCTATAACTGCACATGGCTTTTGAGTTGGGGCACCCCAAAAATAATGAATATAACCTGTTAAAACAAATCATTAGTTTATTACAAAGCACAATATAAGGTACTTAGTTAACTTTCTCCACAGGATACGAGGACGCATTTAGCTAACGACTCATTAGACACAATGTATAACTGAATTCTGTTTTATCGGCAAAGTAATAATTATATCCGGTTTAGTACGTCACTATTGTTTAGTATATCGGTTTGTACCGGTCGTATTACCGGTTGAATTGTGGGGGGTATAAGATAATTGGGAGATGAATTACTCAGAACGATTAATTTCGTTCTTACACAAGGAACTTTTTTGGTAAAACGGGAGATTGAGAATGACAAGATAGCGTGGAAGCGTGGAAGATTCTTTCAATAGAGAGTACCAGCATAGGCACCACTTTCGGATATAAAGAAAAATTAAAAGATGATATTGGTCTTAGTTTGCTCGCGTTCACACTGTATCCCGTACGTAACGGGGTAGGCAGAGAGAACCTGGAAGCCTAGAGTTAAACCACTCCGTTCTCATTAAGAAACTTCCTTTCTTCAGTTTCCTTTGAATTTTTGGATTGGATTGCATAAGTGAAAACATAAAGATTTCATTCCCCCAAGTGGGAATCGAACTCACACCTCTCGCGTTTATAGTCGCTTATGCCCCTATGCCGCGCATGACCTGGCTTGGAATGATGAATAAATAAAAACAAATATGCATGAATCATTTCTTGTATTAGAACATTATCAAAACAACAAAATTAGGGCATCCATGTAAATTCCCTTCAAAAACCATTACAAATTTTATTACCTAAATAATGTAAACGACTTAAAATCTAGACTAAGGTCTTCCAATCAACCTAGATTTTTGATTCATGATATTCCTTTGTTCTGGATCTAAAAGTGATCAGATTCTAATAACAAAATTATCTTTGATAATATTATTATTAACTGTATTATTTATTGTAACATATTGGCAATATTCGGCAAAAAGTGGGGAGCGGAGTTTCTTAACACTAGGCTCCGTCTGCCTGCCTTCATCATCATTTTGTTAATATTACAATTGTAAAATTTAAATTATGCGTAAAAGTGAAATCTTCATTAGCCACTATCATCAACCGCCACAATAAGGAAATACATATTGTTTTTAATAATAGAAACTTATCTCGACTCTAATGGGGGCTGCCTTTATCTGTTAATAGCTTTACATAGTTTTTTTTTTATTTTTTTTTGTAACATTTTTTTCATACAAAATCCTCGACACAGGTCAGTTTTTTTTTTCAATATTGTACCTACTATTTACGCAGTAGGAAATAGTTTTAGGGTAAACGAGCCTATTATTGTATTCTTTTTATTGTGTTTTTGTTTTATTTCTTCGATGCCTAACATTGTTTTATGCAGGTTATATTAATATATAAAACTAAAAAAATCTATGACGATTTTTATCGGTTAAGTTATCAGTTTGTCTTACCGTTAAGTAAGATATTTATTTTTGAAGATTATCTATTTTTATGAACAATAGACATTGTACAATATTTCATTTCGTGTCAAATTATATACAATTTTTTCCTTTAACTTACCATAGCTTCACGCTGTATGCCTAGCAGGGTAGAGAAAGAGAGCGTACTTTTTCCCTTAACTTAGTTTCAAATTATTTTATATCGTACTAAATACTCCTACTGTGCCCTAATCGCCCCAACTACCCTAAGTTTTAGCCACGGCCTGTCCAAACCTGAGCTCGGGTGAAAAAAGTGTTTACATTTTTTATAATGCCCAGCTGCGAAGATTAACCATTGGTTGCTCTTTATACCCGACCCTTAGAGGCAAGAAGTGTTATTTGTAAACACAAAATTATCGAAATGTACAAAATAGTAGCAAAGTCAAGCTGTTATTTTTAGAAAACAATAACTAAAAAGCTAAATACTTAGCTTTTTAACTTGTTGTCATAAATATGTAAATTTAAAATAGAACGGAATATCTTAATAATAGGTTCTTTTTGCCTACATGGGACTGCTCGGGATACAGTGTAAAGTTGAAAAAAAATGGACAATCGACTATCAAAAAAAATTTTTAAATCGAAGTAGTTCCTGAGATTAGTGCGATCATGTAAACAAATATTTCATTTTTAAATGATTTAAAATTAAATTATTTAAGTAATAGTTTCAAAACTAGTCTATTGTCTAACATCATTTACCTTAAATTCATCTAAATCTTGTTCAAGCTTGTCCATTCGTGACAAATGTTCGCCTTTTTTGTAGGTTCCCAACAAAAGGTTTACTTTTTCAAAGGTTTACTTTTTCTGTTTTTTGTTTACCCAAAACTGAGAATAGAAATGCTATCCGGATCCACACTCTAATTTAAAGTAGTCAAAGTATTTAAAGTATGCGTAAAACGATTGCTTAAATAAATATTCTTAGATCTGATAGGATTCTTATTATTTTTTCTAAGCGGGATAGTTGTGGGTTCGATTTATAGTCAAGAAAATTACCTTTTTTTATTTTCTCGCTGTGGTAACAACGGCAAAGTACGGCGTTGAGTTTCGCGTCTCTACAATCGATGTTCTGAGAATAGAGTTGAAATTGAGGCCTGAACTGTCTTAGCACTATATTCTCTCCGTCTACCCTGCTATATGCGGTATAAAGCGTGAGGCTCGAACCCATAGCCGTCGTTTTTACAGATAGATACTATGCCGCGTCACACATATTATAGACGTTAAATAATATAAATATAAAAATTCTACATAGGTATATTCTTATAATTCAAATAAGTAAAAATATTATTATACAATCTGATTACAAAATACAATGTATTTTCAAAACAAAACTTTCATTGAAAACAAAAACTTTTACATTTCCCACAGCCAACGCGACTAATGAAAGTCCGAGTAAATAATATGAATTTGAAATAACAGGTGTTGTATGACAATCTGCCTTCATAACTCTAGCGCAGTGGATTTTGTATGGAATGTATGGAGATGTTAAAATTTTACTATTTTAATATCTTTTTTAGATTGATCTATCGTTGAGGGAACCTAGTATCCGGATACTTTGTTATATTTGTGAGATATTGCTTGTTAAGTGGCGGAACCCACTAAGCAAGGATATAAAAAAAATCATTGCCACGAGTGGGAATCGAACATACAACCGTCGCGTTGACATACTGCTGTGCCACGATGGTGACTAAATATCTTATAGATTTTTTTAACAATTTATTATACAACATTGAGTACAAACACCGTATATAGCATACATGCATTCGAATCCTAACGGAAAATGGAGAATAAAGCGGTGTAGACAAAGGGAAGTTAGGAAACCAGTGTAAGGACACTACGTTTCCATAAAAACACTTCCTACCCCCACTTCCCGATAAAATTTGAAAGATAATAAAATATAAAATACTTCATGTTCTCGACTGGGGATCGAATCCACAACCTATCGCGTTTAAAATTACACGCTTATGCCCTATGCGACGACTGACTAAAAAAAACCTATATATTAATAGAAATGATCCAAAAATACTTTACCAGCTCTATATGAGCTCGGGTTTTCCAGCAAAAAGTTAGGATCTGTCGCTAATCTGGCAACGAATTGCTGCACGTAAGCTCCCGCTGTGAATATACTAACGTGTAGGCACGTCATGCAAATGTAAAACACTGTTTTAACCAGCTTTATAAAAAAGAGATATACACCCGGAAATTGATATGAAACTTCTATGAATAAAATTTAAGAAAAATTAATTAAAAAGATATATTTGTTGAAAAGTGTACTGATTTTATTTAATTTCCATAAAATCACAATATATTAAAATTTGTCTTCACATTTTACTCTCTCTAAGTAAAAGGATATCAATTTCGTTAAAATAAATAATAAAATCAACTTCACGCTGTATCCCGCACACAGCAAGACAGAGGGAACCTAGTGTTAAGACACTTCATTCCCGACTTTCTGCCGCATTCTGGAAGTATTGCGTGTTGCGTTGCAGAACTCAACGCTGCGATACGTCATTTCCTCAAATAAAAATATATAACGAAAATAAAAAAAGAAGAGACCTTTTCACATAAAAAAACAAGTACTTCCATCAATATTTGTCAACATTTAATATGTAAACTATTAAAAACTGTTCATTTCACTCGCTATATTGGAAAGCATTCTGACTGCCTCCCCCTACATATTGCAGGTTTTAATAGTTTTTAATCCAGCTTCAATCCAGTGATGGGAAATTTGAATTTTTCATAAATCACGTATAGACGACTTGACAAGTGTTTAAACGCATCTGTGTCCGGATGAATAAATACTAGCTGTCATAATTTTTTTTTATGCATTTTTTTTTATTTTTGCAAGACTGGCCGCAATCTTAATAATAAATAGCTAAATTAGAAAACAAAATTTATATAAGCATTATGGTGCGATAGCTTATAATTTTGTGATTTGTCTAAGGCGGCATCCCTTAGAAGAATAATTATATTTAAATTATTTTTATTTCTCTGCTCTCTCTGTTTCGCAACAACAGGCTTTAAATTCGGGCAGGACGCAGAGAATAAAATATACACTAGGTTCTCTCATTCTACGAAAACTGAAAAAAATATCCTCAAAAGGAAATCGAATCTAGATTCATCGTATAGGTACTTTCACACTCCCCAACTGCACTACATCAGTGTTTTTACGTAATATATTTATCATATTCGCTGAAACTGCATAGTGTTCCGTACAATCTATTTAACTCAGCAGTCGCGCGGAAAATCGACGATACGATGAATTTATGATTTTAAAAGCATTTTTCATTTTGTTAATGTAAGCTATAAACAACTGGGTGCGTTAAATGGTAATATATTAATAATTTAAAATATTATTAAAATGCTATTTGAGGCTGAGATAGCTCAGCACAGCGTTTCACTGAAAAAGCTACGGTTATGGGTTCGATTTTCTTGATATTTCGCTGTAATAACAAGATTCCGTCGCAATTTAACATGCAATGTCTCGAAAATAGAGAGAAATCCGCAGAGAGTGGGGAACGGAGAGTAACACTAGGTTGTCTCTGCCTACCCTGCTTTGTGAAATATACAGCTTGAAGCTGATTTGATTTAATTTTTTAATCTATCTATACTTATAATTAAATTGTACCTTAAAAAAATATGATTGGTGGTATTTAATAACTACACAAAATTAAAGTAGTGATAATTAAAATTTGTATCTTATTTCTGTTTGTCTGTGCATTTATTTTTATTATTTTATGCTTTTTTTTTGTTTGCTCACAGCTTCCTATATTGCTTATGTTACATACATATTATAATGGTCATATGTTATACACAACAAGTATGTAATTCCATTCCACTATACGGGCAAAACCAGATTTGAAAGCTAGTATGTTTATATAAATCAGCAGAAGAAATGAAAATATAAAAAAAAAATCATTCCCCTGAGTAGGATTCCAACCTATGGAACTATTATAGGTCCTAATATGTTTATATTTCAACAATTTCACACCAAAAATCGTAATTGGCGTACCAATGCAATCATTTGCATATATCCATATCCGGTTGTAGTATGTGAAATTGAAAACGAATATTATGGTAATGGAAACCCCATAAATTAATTACTGCGAACACTCACGTCAAATGAGATGTTTTAACACGCGCATAAATCAAGTTTCCCTATTATAATAATTTTAAAGTGCTAATAGTGGTATTGGAATTTAAAATGTTTATTTACGAATTATATGAATTAATTTATTTTATAAAAAAAGTATGATTTTTTTTATAATTGCATTGCATTGCATTAGTGGTACAGCATCTGACTGTATGAACGTCTGTGGATTCAATTCCCATTCGGCTTAGTGAATTATTACCTAGCTCTAGTAACTGGACAGACCGCGACGTTAAGTTTCGAAAGGTAACACGCACTGTCTCAAAAATTTGGAGGAAATTGTTTTAACACTAGATTGCCTTTGCCTATCCTGGTATATGCGAGATACAGAGAAATACAAAAAAAAACCATTAATTAAGTAATAAGTGGACTACCGTTTAGGTTAAATGGTTACGGCAGCGCCATCTATTAATACTTTTACCATCACTGTTTGCCTATTATATTAAATGGTAAGATTTTTGTGGTTTTTTACCGTTGTAAAAATATGTACTTTTAATTGGTACATAGAAAAATATATATATTTTATATTTGAAATTTGATAAACTTATAAAACGCAATGCCTCCAGAATTCGGCAGAAGTGAAGTGTAGAGTGACTTAACACTAGTTTCCCTCTGCCATTTACCCTGCGTGCGGGATAAAGCGTGAAATTGATGTTAATTTTATTTTTTAAAATAAAATTATATAATTTTAATAAAACACAAGCACAATATCGGAATCGCTTACATTACTCATCGTTCCACTTCCAACAAAGCGAATTTACCTGAGACCAAGTCCCGTTGTACGAGTATGTAAGATGTAATGTTGCGTCATGTTGATTTGTTTTATGTAGAAATAGATTTTTATTATGTTATTTTATATAATTAATGTTTATGTTTAGATTTTTATTTTTGTTATGTTATTTTATATTGTTTTTTTTTTTTCTATTTATAAGTCTACCGAATACGGTAGCCTAATTGTTTGATAATTTAATGTTAGAGACAGATTTCTTCTATGTTATTTGATATAATTATTGTTTATGTTTAGATTGACGCGAGTCGTGCCGCTAGGGTACAAAGTGTGTCTGTAAAGTCTACTGGTTATGGTTTCGATCCCCTCTCGAAGAAATGAAATATTTATTTAAATTTATAATTTCATTTCTTCGCTTTGGTGTTGAGGTAAAGCGCGGCATTGTGTTCGAAAAGTGGGGAACGAAGTCTCAACACTAGTTTCCCTACCTACCCTGATGTTTCGATTTTAGTTAGGTTATTTAATATTGTATTTTGACATTTTGTATATAATCGGTAGCATGTTATGTTTATTTTTATTGAAATGTTAGGAAAATGTAAATATGAGTCTGTACTTAAAAATGGGTCTGTATGTTAATGTGTTTATGCTTGATCGCTTATTTAATAAAATAAATTTTATAACAACATATAACGTGTTGAGTGGCGGAACTCAACGCCGTGAATAAGTAGTGTGTAGCTATAGTGCATAGCTATATAAATGTAAATGTTATTTGTGTTCAATGTGTCAATATTTTCCTGTATTTAAAGGCAATTATACCTACTTGTGGTGGTACCTGAAAAACATTAAAAAAATTCATAGTTTTGCATGTTACGTTTCCATATAGTTTTGAAGAATTGCGATTTTTTCTCCACTCTGTTGAAATGTGTATTTTATTTTATCGTCACTATTAACGTTATATCATATTTCTTAAATTTTTCGTATATTTTGTATTTTATAATTGACTGTTTACGCGAAACTTTATATTTTTTTATATATTTGCAAAAATGTATCTAAAATCGTATAAAATAATACTAGTTACAAAAGCTACATTTTTATTAAGTTTAATTTTAATTTTTAAATAGTTTTAATTCGAAACACATCATAAGAATTAATTTTATGACAAATTTTTAAAAAATACTCTATTTTAAATATTACACTATATCAAAAAAATCTTAACACTTGTTAAAAAACGCCACAAAAAAAAACTAAAATCATCACAATTTCGAAATCACGAACATAAACATTACATCTCAAAAGCAGTTATCATTTTTATAGCACGTATTGCATACATCTAGACAAAGGTTCCCACTCGGTTCTAAACGCCAATAAACCCAAAAACACCTTCACAAACCTATCGATGGCAAAACCGCAACCGTAAAACAGTTTATACGAGAGCTCTACTACAAACATTAGTAAATTACTACTATAAATAGTACTGTAAAACGCACGCGTAATCTTGTCCTAGTATTGGCCTAAACTCACATTATACCGGCTTACGAGAACAAAGAGCAGTTAAATTACGTCACGAAAATCGCATCGTAGAGTCACACTCGCAAGCTGACAGCCGAGTGAACGGCTCTCGTGTACCAACCCCGTGCTCTACCACTCTGTCCTCACGTCACCTCACCCCATACGAAAAAACCAACCCCATTGGTCCATTCGCTTTGGCGCGCTTTCTTGATACAAAAACAAAAACCCTCTACCCACTCTCCATCCCTCTTGTTAAGGGATACCAACCAAACAACAGACTGAGAAAGCATATTTCAAGTTATTCTGTTGTCGAAATGATGTAACCGATTTGGAAAGAGATGCCAAATAGTCTAAAATATGAGAGGGAGAGAGAGAAAATATCGGTGTCGCAGTTTATTGTGCTGGTAGAGTGCGAAGGGAACGTGCTACCGTGCGTTCAACTATTAGTGCTTACATTATTCACGCACACATGTAGAGTTGCGCGAGGCAATGATGTGTACGAAGTATTATCCCTTATTACACGATCCGCATCCGTGGAGGCCGCACGTGCAGAGTGCAGACCTCTTGCAGTCGAGGTGTCAGCTTGTTTACATCGGAGAGCTGCCCGTGCACGTCGTGCGTTAGTTAGCGCGATTGTGTCATCGACCGAGCGTCGATTATCGTTAAATTGCGAGTGATTCACGTACTATATTCCGTATTGTGCTCTTTCTGACTGAAAATATTTGTGAAATTGTGAACTGAATTTTTATTGCAAAGTGCATTCTGCTAGCCAAATTGAACTGTGAAGTTTATTTCATTTTTTGAGCCGTATAAGTGTTTTTTATCCATTAACGAACTCTATGTAGAGAAAATATTTTTTTATAACATTTTCCGGACTTGTATTGTTTTGAAGATTTGTTAAAAGTTTTTCTGTATCACTTGACCTACTCTTGTGAAAAATCCAGACGAGACGTAAATTGTACAAAGTAATCCAGTAAAAAATTTTAACACAAAAAAGTGGATCATAAAAAACAGAAGGGAGTCGAAACCCAAACGCTCGCAAGCATTTATGCATACAAAACAAACCGCAATCTGTCCACGCTTCTTTCGTAGAAAAAGGCGTTGTGAGAAACAAAGATGGCTATAGCATTCAACTTGCCGAGCGAGAGAGAGGCTGCCGAGGAGAACTTTTCACGATTGAACCGGCTCCTCGCCGAGCTGTACGAGGTCTTATGCCACATCTTGGTTTCACGGCAACCTGGCCAAGAAGTTCAGGAGAACCGGCGAGGTGAGTGCCCTCGAGAGCCTTATATACCACCTTACCACTTAAGATGCAATTCGACCTACATCGTGAATTTGGTTATGGTAGTCGCCATCCTTAAAGTGTCTCTCGCCTCATCTCTCTTCAACGCGGTCAGATAAAAAGAAGACAATTAGATAAGTATTGTTAACGGTGATACTGCAAAGCAGGTCTGGACAGTTGTTACGTATTTTTAAGTCCAACGACAAGTTCTTTTGTATTTTTTTTATTTCTGAGATGTTGTGTCAAACTGCACTTAAATTGTAAATGGTGGTTCGAAACGAATTAAAAATGAAAGAAATTATTCGAATCCCTTCATTTTTCGTTTGTTTCCGTATTTTTAATACATAATCGCGCTTTTTGATGACTTTGCTTCTCGATTCGTAATTTGAGTGAAGTTCGACAAAACGACTCTACAATTGTTTATATTATGATGGATATTGTAATAATAAACTTATCGTACGTAAGTTATACTATGCATTTAATAAAAAACTTTTATCATATTTGGAAATGTACTTAAAACCAATTTTTTTTGTACAAAAAATCCAATTTGGTCCATTTCAAAAGTTCAAGTTCAATTGTAATTGATTCTTGTGTTTCTAATATTTTCATGACCGTTTAGTGTTGTTAAGTTTATGTATTTAGTTATTTCAATTTGATCTCTTTATTTTGTTTTATTTGTTTTTTAACTAGCGTAATTACTACTAGTTTAATTTATTTCAATTAAAAAACATTATTCATAGAGCATTTAATTTTTAATACTAAGATAGTAAGAAAATTGACATCCAAGGATCTCTAATTTTATATTAGTTTCAAATATTTATAGTCATGTCTATATATATTAATTATTAGGTTTTTTTTGTGCTATTGTTTCATTTCAATTAGACACCAAATATTAGTTGTATGGAATCGTTAAAAGCTTTTACGGATCTCGACACTTACGCCGCTTCTATAGCGCTAATTTAACTGAAATTGTAAATATGAAAAAACTAAATTCTGACAATTATGTTAGAATCTAAAATTTGTTCAATTATGTTTTGTTTTTAATATAAAAAAATATGTAGAAAAATAATTTTCATGTAAAAATGAAATATGTAGTTTTATAATATAATTTTGTAAATATTGCATTTTAAATTTTGTGATGCTTTTTGTAAGCAATTTCTACTCTACCCGTATAGTATAAGCCGCATGTAACCATTTATAAATAACTAAATTGTGTTATACTCTACTCTATGTCCCTTGAGATAATTGTGAAATAAATTTATTATTTTTCAAAGCAATGAGATTTTTCATTGTACGCCTTTCTCGCCTTTACAAATATTAAGCTTCACCTACTTAGTATATATATTTTTGAATATTTGAACAGAAATCAGTTATAAAAACACAAGAAAAATAATCATTCAAAATTAGTTATTGAAAAAATTTAAGCGAATTAAAAATATCACTTATAGCATCATTTATTAAATCTTCATATTTACTAAATTTATAACATAAACTGAAAAATTCATTTGATGTGCCCCTGACTGGCCTTATACACACACAAACAAATTTAAAAACAATATAATACAAATAAGATATTATTAGACGAATCATATAAAAGTTTACATCTCGCCAAACATAATTACCATACACCCTTTATTAGTATATATGAAAACTAAACATAAACTGTCAGACGGTCGGTCTGTACGTCAATCGAGACGAAAATATCTTGTTTACTCGAGAGCCTCAACTTGTTTAAACATGTTCGCTGCAATAATTATTGTTTTAACAAAGCTTATTGTCTTTTTAGTAAGAGTTTACTAGGTAATAAATTGCAGAGACTAGCAAGATATAGAGACTAGAAATATGTCTTTTTTATGGCTTAAGCAAAAAAGTGATAAGTTAATAAATATTTTTTTCAATTGTAATAACGTTTTTAAGTAATTTTTATTTATATCTATAAACCTAATATACAAAATATTCGGTGATAGTTTAGCAGCTCTATCATTTTATTCAAAGTAGTACAGTGACATCTAAAAACGAGACGGCTATGAGTTCGATTCTCAGCTGGGAAAAATGAATTAGTTAATATTTTCCGTTCCTCACTATGCTAATAAAGCAACACAATACTAACGCAGCGTGGCGTTGAGTTCCGCTACTCAACGCGCAATGTCTTGAAAAGTCGGTGGAAAGTGACAAATAGTGTCTTAGTACTAACTAGGTTCCGTTTTTCTGTAAAAAGTATTATTTTTTTCTTCACGCCGTATCCCGCAAATAGCATAGAAGAAAAGGGGAACCTGGGAACCTATTCCTAACATAGTGGCAAAATAAAAATATTAAATATGCCATTCCGTGTGGGAATCAAACTCACAATCGTCGCGTTTACTTTCATATATATGAACAATAAATATTTGTATATATAGAGATATTATATAATATATATTACGACAATAGAATCTCCTCAACCCAGTACCAGTAGTGTAACTCCTTTCCAAAGGACTAACGTAAACTAGTTCAAGCTTGAATTTAAACTTGCTCTGTTTCTAGTCACGAACGAGGCAGCCCAAGTTCAATATAACAGCGGAAAATATATTTATCTATACTAAATATATATTTCTTATTTATTCTTCATGACTTTAGTATAAAAAAGTCAAAAAATATTTAACGAATTTGCAAATATTGATAGTAAATACTGCTGTTCTTTTAAGATTAATATATATTTTTAAATATATTTCATGAAATTCAATAAAATATTTAATATTTTCATTTCTTTAATTTGATAATGTGAAAAAACGCGGCGTTGAGTTTCGCCACTCGTCACAAAGCCTTCAGAGTTTATCGGAAAGTTGGGAACGTAAGTGTCTTAATGAGAACTCCCAGGTTCCTCCTATGCGGGATAAAAAAAAAAAACTTAAAATAAATAAATGCTAAATACTTGACAATGTTACGATAGTAAAAAAATCGATTATTTAGCGAGCGTCGGCCACGTGAGTAATCCTTTAACTTGATACCAACCTCGGCTTTGTAGTGTAAAACGAGTCGACTTCGAAAGTAAAATCGATATTATACAATGTTACTTGGACAAAGAAATCGAAAACGAGTGAATTTCACTTACTACGTATGTATACATATATCATTTTATTATATTATATGGTCATGAGGTCCGAAGGTAGCATATCTTTTGTGTTAAAGGTCAAAGGTCAATTCTTATCTTAATTGATTTAGAACTTTTTTTGCTATTATAGAAAAATATGAAGGTAAATTTTATTGAAAAATTTTTAGTAATAGGAAATTTCGTTAAGTCCTAATAGAACATAAAAAATAGAGTATAATAGATAGAACTTTTATTTAAAACAAGTTCTTAGATTAACACATTATTATTTATTATATTAAACAAAAGAACAAAATAATCAAAACCAATATATACAATATCAAAAACTAAACTTACATTAAATGTAAAATAAAATTAATAAAATTTATTAATATGTATAAATAACATAAACCATTTATTATTAAAGTAAAATATAAAATAAAAAATAATATTATTACAAAATCTAATTCGAATCGATCTTCACAATGTCAATCGTAAGCAAAAGCTCATCAAAAAGCTGTGTGGTCTGTACAATTTTTAGAAAATAAGTTTTTTTTTTTTGTTCTTTTTGAAAATATAAAGAATTATAACATTTTCTACTTAGGCAATAAGGTGGAGAGTTTTAAGGTAAGTTTGAGGTAAGTTAAGTAAGTCCTAACCGTGACTATAGTAATTACAGATCAAGTGGGAAGGGACGCTTCGGTAAGTCCAATGGGCATAATATTTTTTGTTCAACTATCAATTTTTAAATGGTTTTTGTTGTTGGGACATTTTTGATTGTAGAACTTAAAAGGTCACGAAGTTTTAAATAGAGATTCATCATTTTGTTGTTAGAAATATATGTAATTAAATAAGAGGTTATCGTGGCGTAGTCGGTTATGGGTTCGATTCCCCTTAGGGAGGATAATGGTATTTAAATGTCTTCATTTCCTAGTTCTGCCATTGAACACACAATATCCCGAAAACTTGACGGAAATTTAAAAAGGAAGTGTCTTAACATTAGGTTCCCTCTGCCTCCCCTAAGGAGCTAAAATCTTTATTTTAATGAGACAGATGTCGTTATTATAAAAATAAGGGTAATGATTATTAAACTAAGAGAAAAAAGGGCAAACAAGTTTTCCGTCATTCAACTCTCTCGTCTTGTATTTGGTCCTGAAATTGGAGAACGGAGTGTCATCACACTCTTTATATTATGAAGGATAAAGGTGATGCTGAAAAAAAAAAACATTTATATATTAATTTTAAATTTAAACTTAAAATTGGTTTTAATTTTAAAGTTTATTTAGTTATTGAACCAGAATAAATATCTAAACTACCTATATTATAAAAAATACAAAAAATAGGTACGAAACCCTTCGTCCACAAAACTGAATAGCACTTGACTGGATTTTTTTTTTTTAAAAAAAAAGCTCTACATACTTAATGTGAGGGGATAAAATATTTTAACACAGGTGTTGTTTCAAACAGGTGTTTGTATTATGATCGTTTAATAATAATAAGGCAGTCGTAGCACAGTGGCACAAATGTTGTTAACGGGACTATCCTGGGTTCAATTCCCACTCAGGGGATTGAATTATAATTTATTAATATTTTCATTTCTTCGCTCTGGTGATAACGAAAAGTGTTGCGATTGAATCACACAATATCTTGAAAATTTTGTAGAAAATAGAGATAAAAGTATCATGGGCTCCCAGGTTCCCTCTACCTACCTTCTTACCCTACCTACCTAACCTACTATGTATAGAAAACAACTTTTGACAGCTATAAAAATGTACGCCTAAAAAGCCTTATTGATAGCCTTGTTTACTAAAAGAGCAAACGACCACGTGTACAAAGTTATTATAATTCTAAATATTATGTATTTACTTTAACCATATTTCAAATATATAGCAAAAGAACTATCTATACAAATATTGTTCAGAAGTCCTTTAAATTCTTATCACGTACATATTTGGTTATTATTATTCGTCTCACCTTATAGATAAAAAAGTTAACCAATGATACCTTACTAAAGAACATGTCTGAACATGTTCATTCATGGCCCATATGTATCTAGAATGGTCATATTACAGTAAACGATGATTATAACTTCTATAAAAGCGACGTTTGTGGTTTTCTATATATTTCTGGGAACGAGTAAATTTAATTTGTTCGCTCTGGTGAGAAGACAAGGTGCGGCGTTAAGTTCCGCCATTCATTTTTAGTCAAGTTAAAATTATATTATAAAAGAAATATATTCTGAAGTTCCAGAATGAATAACTAAAAAAATATTTTTAATTCGAACTAGTACTTACTGAGATCAACACGTTAGACCAAACCTACAATATACATTAAGTTGTTAGTATTAAAATATGAAAACGAAATGAATTATGATGATAGCAACCCAAAACTCTAGCAAAAGCTCAAAAATTATGAGCTGTACGTCACAAGTGGAAATTTACAAGGAACCAACTCATATAAACAAACTTTAAGCTCATAATATTATTACAACAATCGTAAACATAATAATTTAGTCAAGCTAAACCATACAAGCTAACCATATAATAGGGATGTACCTATACTAAGGCTCCATAATAAATTACTAAGCGAATAACGGTATTACGAAATATGCTCAGATAGTTAGAACGCCTGTTGAGAACTGGTTTTAGCTTTATGTTCTAGGTCTTATACGTGGTTGGTTAAAGTGAGTGTGAAATATGGTTAAATGTGTTTATTTTAAGTATTAGATAGTATAAAATGTTTTGTTTTAAATATTTCCTTAATATATGAATTAAAGTGTGAGATAAAACTGTGTGATGATGGTTCCGTCTTTTTAACCGACTTCTGTAAGAAAAGGAGGTTATCAATTCGACTGCATTTTTTATATCTTATATTTTACTTGAAAATTATAAATCGGAGTATTTAACTGTAAATCCGATGATTGTGGGTTCGATTACCAATCAGGGTAATTAATTATTTTCCTGGCTTAGGTAACGAAGTTGACTGTTTAGCGGGGTTGCACTCCGCCAGTCAACATGCAATGCCTTCAGAATTAAAATATGAAACATTTCATTTCCTCAAGTGGGAATCGATCTCACAATCTGTCGCGTTAACAATCGCGTGCTTGTGCCTATGCGTCACGACTAGCTTCAACAGAAAAAAACGGCCTCATAAAAAAAAATATTTGTGTTATTCGTAAGGAACCCTAAAAAGAGTGCAAATCCTTATTGAATCTTAATTTAATTGACATTTTTATTAATTTAAAATAATTTCCATATAGTTTGCTGACTTGGATTCAAACCGACAACTACTGTGCTTGGCCCTATCTTGTGTTAATTCACAAGCTACTACAAAATATTAAAATATAATAATAAATAATAATATTCCTTAAAACTTTGTAATAAGTATCTAAGGAGCATCACCTTAGGGTCGATGCACTAAAAGGTCAACAGTCTCTGTAAGGCAAAGAAGACTTTTTAATAGGTTAGTATGTCATTTGATATTTCATAGTATATGTAGGTATTGCTTTTGATAAGCAATTTTGTATGACGATTATATTTTATATTAATTTTGATATGACTATAAATGCAACAGTCGTGGGTTCGATTCCCATTCGGGGGTTTGTAAATATAGTTTCGTTGAACCAAGCCAGAAGGTTAATTAAAAATTACCTAGCACAATTGGTCTGCTTGGTGCTTTTCTGTAAAAAGTTTTTCATACACAGAAGAAAATATAATATATCTATATATATATCTATATATATATATATATATATTTAATATTTAGTCAGTAAAAGTAAGAATTTAGTGATTAATCATTCCGTTTTGTCTTATACAATGGACGAGTCATAGTCAGATCGGTACAATATATAATTCATATGGCCGTCATGGTGCCAGGCCATAAGCGTAAAGTGGTTGTGTGTTCGATTCCCAATCGTTATATATAACGAGGTAAAGCGCGGCGTTCCACCCCTATACGCGATGCTTCAAGAATTCAGTGAAAAGTAGATAACGGAAGTATCTTAGCTCTAGGTTCCCAGGTTCCCTCTATCTACCATGATATGTGCGGAATACAGTGTAAAGCGAAAAAAACAATATACGACATCTGACTAAAATTGTTATTAGTAGATTGGTTTTAATTTATTTGAAATCATAACTAATAAAAGAAGGAATATTTACTTATTAATTTGCCCCAGATTTTCTTTATAATATCTGAAGCTTCCTCATATGCTCGATAGATGGCGCCACTATACAAAGCTATGATTAAATAAAATATGTTTAGCTATTTTCAATATAACCTTTTTCTTTTAAAGATGTTGCTTTTTTAACTAACGTTATAATTACGGGTTTAAATCTTAACTGATATTGTATTTATTTTTAATTAAATATAGTTATTTAAAAATAAATATGCTTCACTTTAAAAAAATATTTAGTTTATTTTCCGGATGGTATAAACCCAGAATGTATAAATAATTTGAAGGTAAGAAATTACCTTGGAAAATGTGGCATATAGGTTCCTTATGGCGTGTAAGGAAAACTACAAGAGAAGAATTTCCGGAAATTCTTACGGCTACGGAAAAATCTGGAACTTACGTTTTATAGTCCATACAAACGACGCGTGCGGGCTCAGACCCGTATACACTATAATATTTATTTACAAATGAGTTTAATCAGCTTAGAGTAGCAGTCATAAAGGAAGTCCAGCCCATAATAATTACCATTGATCTTAAATGTAAGTTGGTATTATCATTACTGTTTCTAATGAACATCTATATATTCGTATAATATATTTTTATTACATAAGATCAAACTCTTCCGTTACTGATTAACTATCTCCTGACAGAATCTAGTGTTAAGACACTCTTTTCTCACTGGCGAAGTGATTTTGTGCTCAACTGGCACGCTCGGAACGCCATAATAGAAAGAACAGACCAGAACAGAACGCTCTTTTCTCTACTTTTCGCCCCAATTCGAGACATGTGTTAAGTTATAGCTCAACGATAAAAGCAACACTGATGAAAATAAATAATATGATAATTTCCCTGACTCGGATTGAATTGACAACCACCGCAATAACAGTGAAATGCTGTACCACTGTGGGGAAAATAGGGTAGATAGAGGGAACCTGGAAACCTATTGTTGTTATAAGTAACTCTATTGCCATTGAGAAATTTTGCTTATCTGCCGAATTCCGGAGCCATTTCGTGTTGAATGGCTTGTTTCTGCCATGTGAAGAGGCAAAGCGAAAAAATATTTTAATTAAAAAATATAAAAATTGGGGTCCCTCAAGTGAGGATCGAACCCACAACCAGTTGCGTTACTATCAGTAATTTTTCCACTGTACCATAATAACCACAATTATTACTCAATATTACTATATAATTACGTGGTATTACCAGATGCTTTAAGCTCGTACAGCTTAGCACGTGTAAGCAATTATGGGACAAAGGCTATACGTAGTGTCGTTCTCGCGGACATTAGGAGATATTACCGAGAAATAGTGATGGGCTCGGTTTGTTATGTTTATATTGTGATTATTATGCTTTATGTAAACAGGTTATAGATAAGTGTTTTTTTTTGTTGAGCCTGTCGTCTGGCGAGGACATAAGCGTTGTGGGTTCGATTACCATTGGACGAATGATATATTTAATATTTACATTTCCTCTTTCTTGTAATAAGGAAAAGCGTGTCGTTAAGTTACGGCAGAGGAAAGTGGGGAGCGGAGTGCCTTAACACTAGGTTCCCAGGTTCCCTCTGCCTACACTGCTATGTGCGGGATACTAAAAAAAAACTGATTAATTGCTATTATAAGCACTGTGGATAGTTCGCTTAGAAATTGATGGGAGTGCTGTTTTCCATTCTATAAATCGTTATATATAAAAGATTTTGCAATTGACAGTAGTCAACACGAGACTCGAACCCGCGGTCGCCCAATCGCTGGACTCAATAAGTCCTCAAGTTTTATGTACATTCTAGAAGTACATTTTGGATATAGAAATATTTTTAGCTCTACGTTGAATCCCACAAATAGCAGGGTACATCAGGGAACCTGGGAATGTTCAGACATTATTTACATGATAATTTCATTTAATTTTCTACAAATTACAGGAATTATTTATTCAAAATTTTACAATTATTGTTACTATTAGATAATTAACAGGAACGCTACTCTTATATCATACTATAAAGTTCCTACAATCAAATTATAATTTCTTATTTCATTACATATAGTCCAAATTACGTGGGAAAAACAGACATGCACCATTGCATGAGAAACTAATGTTAAAAAGTCTTTAAAGTCCAAACGTCTTCATTATAGCGCTTTGTTTTATTGACAATTAAACTCTAAAATGTTTTTGTTACTTAGAATCAGTATATAATAGTAGTTGTGTTATTTCATTTAATATGTTAAGTACGTCATTATAGTTTTAAAGCTATTATGGCAGAGCGGAATAGTGTTTGGGCAATGGTTGTGAGTTCGATTCCCAGTCGACAGCAATGTTTTGAAGTTGGGAATTAAGTGTCTTTATTAATAGATTCACTCAAGTCTATCCTGCGATGCGGGAAAGAAGTGTTTTTTTTTGGTTTTATGCTATACCCCGCACACTTAGTAGGATAGATGGAACCTGGGAACCTAAAGTTCAGACACCTCGTTCCCATTAAGACACTTGCGTTCCTCAATTTCTGTTGAATTCTGGCAAAAGGCAAAATATTATATATTTTTTTAACAAACATGCTTTGTTAGTAATACGATTAATGAAAACCGGAGTGTCATAACACTATATAAAAAAATCACTTAAAAAATTAAAAAAGAAATAACAAAACGAAAGTTTTTACCCATATACAAACTTTTATGACGATTTCTTGTAAATAATCAACCGTTTGTTGTAATCAAGAACCGGTTTTTAAAGTATTTTTTTTATTATACTGATTTTGATGAACTTAATTTAGGTGTTCCGATTCTTTGGCCGTTTGGAGATTAAATGATTGTTTACTTTTTCTCCTTTTTGTATTTGCAATTTAGTCGGGTGTAGGCGACCGTCTGGCGCTGTTATGTTGGTTGATCTCTTTGTTTTCGATTGTAGTGATTTAGCACTGCTTTTCAATTGATTTATATAATTTATTATTATTTAATACTTAAGCTTAAAACAATATAAGAAATAACAACTATTTTACTTTATGCAAAATGAAATTAGTTTATAATATTTCAATAATAGGTAAGTGTAAGTCTAAATGTTATGAATATATATTAATAAATGGAGTTTTTAATACTTATTCAATAATTATAACGTCAAGATATTTTTATAGCCTCACGATGGATCACGTTTATAGCATGAAAGACCAGAGGGAATGTAGTGTTAAGATACTCCGGTCCCAAGTTTTCACCCAATTTACAAGACTGACTTGTGGAGGAACTCAACATCTAACATTCCCTTGTTACCAGAGTAAGGAATCTTGAATGATATGAACACATATTATAAGATTTCAAAGAAAAAAAACTAAAAAATCGTGAATATGTTAACATATAATTGCAATAAAATTAAATTTTATAAGTAATAAAATAGATAACTAAATAATATATAATAACCGGGTCATTTAATTATGTTATAAGGCCTCAAATTATTAATACGTGACTGTAAGATGTAATTTTCGATGTTTTCTCAGTAACCGCGTTTGATTTTCCTGTCGTCCTTCCGAGAATGATTGGGTCGTTTCTTAGAGCTATTAGTTAGCCTACTATCATCAACATAGCTTATGTTGATTCTGATGACTTTCCATGTCCATTAGTTTTGAACTTGAAAACATAATTTTAAAACTCTCCTTTTCTATTATGACACCATTCCATTCTGTTCTATACTTTCCGCCCAAATTCTCGAGGCATTGCATTTTGAATGGCGTAACTCAACGCCGCACTTTGCCACGTTACCAAAGCAAAAAAAGGAAAATGTTATAATTATATTAATAACATTCTCGTTTGCAGTCGCACGAATGGATCTCTGGGTCATGACGGCCTCCTGGGTAATTACTTTTACCAAAATATTCGCTCGGAAGTATTTCGCATAGCAGAGTAGATAAAAAGGACCATAGTGTCAGGGCACTCTTTTTCCGCTTCCCAGTCAAATTCGAAAAATTGCAATACACAATACTTACATATAAATGGAACTACGATTATACTTACTTATAAATTGAAATACGATTTGGCCGAGTCAAAATTGAACCCACGAGTAGTCAGCATTATACTGTTCTACAGTGCCATGATAAAAAAAATATATTATAAAATTGTACTAATTTATACTGATATTATACAACTAATAATAACTTATATATTAATTTATATTATTTTGTTTTTCAGGTAAGTCCGATTTGGTCGCTTAAAATTTATCCTCTTATGAGATATTGGTAAGTAAATAAATAAAAAATATATTAAGTAATTTGTTATATAAAATTTATTTTGACACCAATTATTTTTTATATACCTAATAGATACTTATACTCTCCAATTAGACAGGATGGATGTTTGTTTCACTTTCACGCAAAATCTACTAAATTATTTTAGATGAAATTTTACATTAATATTACATTAGAATAACACACATTTTATGTAAGAATTTTGCATAATTTGGCTGTAATATAAAAAAATATATATATATTGGGAATTGAACCCACAATCGCCACGTTTACAGTCTCACACTGTGTACTGCTGTACGTCGGTTTTAATTTTTATTTAATAATTATAATAGAATAACTAACAACTAACATTTTAAACCAAAAAGGTCGTATAACGAATTAAAAATAAGTCAACCATAAAGTTCAATCACTTTTTCTAATCTTATCATATTTTAATCATTTTGATCTTTATTATTTGGTAATAAAGGCTATTATTGAAAATTATATAGTTCCGTGTAGGACAATCGATCAAGTTATGTAAAACGTCAGATTAACTTTCTTTCACCCTTTTTTTGTGATATGACACTTTAGTGAAGGTATTGTCCACTATATTAATTATAATGAAACGCATTCGTAATGAATTCAAAGATAGTAGGTTCGTTTTTCTATGGAAAAAATAAATTAAATCAGGTTCACGCAGTATCCCGCACACAGCAGGGTAGGCAGAGGGAACATATTGTAAAGACACTCCGTTCTCCACTTTCCGTCGAACCCTCCGATACATTGCGGGTTGAATGGCGAAAATTAACGCCGGGCTACTGTCTTGGTGTGCGAAAAAAAAAATAATAATAATACACTACCTCGAGTGGGGATCATTATTAACTATTTAACCCAATTCTATCTCTTAACTAGTAACATTTCAGTTAAGTTCAGTTCAGTAGAACTTAGTACTTAGTAGAAGTAAGCGTGACGATTTTCTTACTCTAGTAGGCGGCGTTGAACTCCACCACTCAACATACAATATTACAAAAATTGATCAGAAAATAAGAAACGGAGTCCTTAACACTAAGTTCCTTCTGCCTATCCCGCGTTACGGGAAAAAGCGTGAAGCCGATAAAAAGAAATAGTTCACCATAATCCAGTACAAAGCCCTACAGCCACGCTTCATTTAGCAAACGTATAACGAATTCATCTTCTATAGCCAGATACGTTTTTACTAAAATGTACTGGAATTTAATGGGAAACTTGATGTGTATAGAAATTAGTGTTTGGGTACGCTTCTTATGGGATATTGACAACATTGTATAAAGTTATTACAGGAGATATGTTCCTTTAACTTAAGAAAAGAAAAGACTTTTTATTTATACTGTTGTGGAACCTAACGCCCAGTTGTTTTCTTTTTCATCCAAAGTCATAGAGTTGAAACAAAAGCATATTTCTGAATGGAAATCGAACCCACAACTCTCCCTTTTCATCCAAAGAGTTAAAATTGGGAGCAGAAAAGAGCATTTCTATAATAATTTCGAAGAAAAGAAAAGACTTTTTATTTATAATCTTATGAAATATTGTCTGTTATGGAACCTAACGCCGAGTTATTTCCTTTTTCATCCAAAGTCATAGAGTTGAAGCAAAAGCATATTTCTGAATGGAAATCGAACTCACAATTCTTCTTTTTCATACAAAGAGATAAAATTGGGAGCCCAAAAGAGCATTTCTGTATTATTTCGACTGAAAATCGAACCTATAGCCTACAGCCTTTGAGCTTACAGTTCGACTCAAATCTGTCAATCAAAACGTAGAGCTTTTAACCACAATTTCTAATTTCAATAAAACATGTCACCCTATATATTATTGTCATATAAAACAATAAAAAGATAATGTAAAATATGAACCACGCATACGAAAATCGTGATAGTTCATCAAGCTCAAATAAAAGCTCAACTTTATGATAAGAAACTGATGCCACTGTCTTAGTCGTGACTATTATCAAATGTCCAATATGGAGTGGACCATCACTATATTTTTAATATGTAATTGATTTTTTTGTATTCTATTTCTTAATTGCTTTTTAGTTAGTGAGAAGGGGATGCAGGTTCGAATATAATGGGGTTAGAATATTTGTTAGAGTATTTAAATGTTTCGTTCAGTTACAGGAAGTGTTTACCGACTCGTAATGTCTCGAATTTGAGGAATATGCACAGATAGAAGTGTCTTGATTCTGCCTACAATAGTATATATAGATTAAATCAACATATCTACCTTTTTTTTATTTAAATTTGATTTTAAAACAATTATTAGTATTCAGGTACACCTGCTTTTGTTTTTTTTAACTCTACGCTATATCTCGCACTGCGGAATGGCGGAACTCCACGCCTGGCTTTGCCTCGTGACCAGAGACCAGAAAAAAAATATTAAATATTTAATTTACTTCTAGTGGGAATCGAACCCACAGCCCATCACATTCACGTCGCATGCTTGTGCCCCTTAACGTATTGATCCTTAAAGAATTATAACTAATACATCTTTCATAATTTAAACAAAAAACAAAACAAATAAACTATCCAATCTAAACACATCCAGGATAGCCTAGCGCCATCATACAGAACCCATCAAATACAACCATATTATTACACAACCATTATATCTAACATTATATAGTAATAAGTAAGTTCTGACGTTTGTAAATCATCTATTTGAAAGCTTCTAGGGCAACCATAAAAATTTTTACAAGTGACTTTTAAGCTTTTAAGTTCGTCTTCAATGTTGTTTTTGTATTAATTTTTAGTTATTAATATGCTTTTTTTGATTTATTAGTGTAGTTAAATATTTTTAGTATATTTAATTTAATTTTTTACGTTGGTATACAGCGAGACATTTTCGTTTTAGAATTGCAACGTCTAAGTATTTTTTAGCTTCACGCTGCATCCCGCATATAGAAAGGTAGAGACCAGAGAGAGAGATAATTTTCGAGACATTATGTGTTGAATGGCGTATATGAACGCTGTACTTTATCTCCCAACCAGAACCAAAAAAATAAAATAATGAACTTTCGAATAGAAATCGAACCTACAACCGTCGTTATAGTTTAAACGTCCCACTGTACCAAGACGGTCGTCATATAAAGATTATTTCTTTTATTATCAAGTGCCATCACCATTACATTAGCGTCTGTCACGATGACGATGCGCAGGCGCAGCGTCGCGTGTGTTATTTTGTACTGTGGACATTTGTTGAAACGGTTTATTATATTTTTGGTTCTGTATAGTTAGTATGGGAATTATGTTTTTTTTTCTATAAAAACACTGTACTATGGTCGTGGCTGTAAATGTAATTAAAAAAAGGGAATAGATTTTTTTTTCTAGTCAGATTCTTGCTAATTTAGTTTTTGATTACTCTTATAAAAAAATCTTATAAAAAAAGATAAATATAAATCTATCCGATTTACAGATTTCATATTCACTACTTTATTCTTCATTTATAAAAATAATCATGAATTCATAAAATTAGAGGTGTCAGTCTCCTTTTTCCAAGGACTTTAATGTGTAAAATGGAAAATTCTCTCATTCTCGTTTCTCCAGTAATTTCGAGAAATCTTCTCCCCTACACTCCCTAACCTACATATTACAAATTTCAACTTCTTAAGTACGGTAGTTTCGTCTGTCCCATTGTCTGTCAATCACACAATAACGGAAAACTATATTTAATATATAGATTTTAAAATACTCATATAAAATATTACATGTACATCAATAATAAATCTACCCTACATAACAACCAGTATACACAAAAACGTTTATCCCATACAAAACTATAAAGTAACAGAGCTCATTTTACACTGGTCTCCTTCATACGTCGTAGTAGACTATTATTAACAATAATCTAGGCTTAATTCGTTCTAATAGTTGGGCCTAAGTGCTAATACTTAGGTTGTAATATAATCTTAGTTGTGTTGTGAAATTTTTTCCAGGGTTGCGTGTATATAATTATAATGTTTTGCGAACGTATTTCATTTAGTGGCTAATATTGCGAACGAAAGGAGGAAAAATAATAAAAAATAAATGTTTTTGCATTTCTCTATATTACGTAGGTTAAAAAAATATGTCTGCTTAATGAATATATTTGTGAAATGAATGTAGAGATATTAAAGTACTAAAGCATAAATATTACCTATATTTTTTTAAGTTTCATATTGTGTTTGTACAAGTTTATATTCGTATCTAGTGGATGGATTTGAATTTTTTTTTGTCGTATAAGTACAGAGGATCAAAGTAATAAGTAGTAGCAGTATAAGGAAATGAAAATATTAAACACTTTATTTTCTCGAATGTTAAGATGTAAGTTAAATGAAGTTAAAATATTCCCTAAAGCCCTATAATGTCGGGCAATCTTCACTTGTTGAAATATTTAATTATATATTCGTCTCCCTAATCTAGGGTACAAATAAGGTTTTGAATATAGTAATAAAAAGCAAAAACACAGAAAAAAATCAATTTTTGTATAAACTTATCATTATTATAATGTCGCGTTCTGGTAAGACGGCGGCGTTGAACTCTGTTGTCTATAAAATTAGGGTAAAGAATGTCCTAAAACTTCTCTTTCTCCCTACTCGATATATGCTTTAAATAGAAAAAAAAAATAAAAAAGCATTACATTAAAAATTTATCCCAACATTGTTAAAAAAATTAACCACAAAATATATCACGTATCTCACTTAAACTACACTACAACATAATAGTTAAATTTAACCGTTACTTAACGAATAAAGTTAACCATCGTTTAAGTTATGATTTATGTAGCCATTAGTATAGAGATAACAGTAAGAGAACTTTTAAATGTGGTTTCTGTGATGCATTGTGAAAAGTATGATGCAAGTGTTTAGAACACCTACACAGCTAGTATATTTTATACTAGCGGCCCACCCGCGGCTTCGCCCGCTTGAAATATTTAATAATAAATAAACAAATTCAAAGTTTTATATAGAACTAGTGGACCAGAACGCGGCTACGCCCGCTTAAACTATACGAATATTTATTAAATATATTTATGAAATTATTTTCAGTTTTCAATAGAGAGATGCGTTAAGCAAGCTCATTTTGGTTGACGTTTTGACGCTAACAATAAACTTTGCAAATCGTAGCAACGGTCGCATAGCGACGGTTGTTATTAACATGGCGGAATAAATTGCATGTCAAATTAATAAGTATTTTAATTTATAGTATGGTATATATCGAAAATATTACAAATATGAGAAAAAAAAGTATCCTATGTTCATCCCGAGACCCTCAAGTATCTCTATATGAGTATTTTATCACAATTAAACTAGCGGTTTGACCCTGATTGCGTAAAAGACAGACAGACAGACAGTGTTACTTTCAAATTTATAATATAGGTATGGATACTATAAGGCTGTTGATGACATATAATTAAATTCTTTTCATTTCCTCGATTCTTGATTGATAAAGCCCGTCGTTGAGTTTCGCCACTTACACGCAACATCTTGAAAAGTGGAACAAAGGAATTAAGGAAAACGAAATTTCCGATATCTACCCTGGAGGTTCCATTGGACCTTGCTATTCTGGAATAATCTTAAACCTACAAAGTAAATATAGAGATACGAAGATCTTTTACATACATAAGTAAGGTAAGGCAATAAATACAATAATATTGAATTACAACTGGTGTTACCGCATCGGCGCGTGCTCTGCTCTAATCTAACATCTCTTATAATTCAAAGGTATAAGGGATTGCTTTGTCGATGGAAATGTATCGATGTTTTTAGAATTTTATTACCTTATTTGCATTTATTTTTTCTGTAGCAAGGGGTTTTTAGAATAAAAAAATATTTTCTATTAATAAAAATAAATATCTTAATTACGTATCTACTTATGTCTTTATACATTTTAAGGTATATAAAACCTTAGTAGACATTTACCTTTTGCTTACTAAGAGACTTACGCATTCATTACGTCATATTAATATTCTATTTTCAGTGCTTGGAATGATTATGAATACTTTTGTGTAAACAAAAGATTTCATTCAGAATTTTTTTTGTCAAAAGAAAAATGTTTAGCACAATTTCATAGAAGAAAAAGTAATAGCTGGTTTACCATCTCATTTCCAACTTTACATAACAAAAAATATACGATAAAATAATATGTAAACATCGATAACATATAAAAAGCACTAACATCACTAAAAAGCTGTCTCAACAACGGTCTCGCGGCTGTAAAACATAATATTATGCGGTCAAATAGACGCAACCGGATCGCGGCGAGGAAAGTTAATATAATATTGGAATAGCTTTATATAATACTATTACTATAATATACCAGCTTGGAACAGTAGCATCAGGTTTTATGGTAATTACTGACGCCTTCTTGGTACAGCGTTTGGCTGTCAGTATGACGGTTGTGGGTTCGATTACGATTAGGGGTAACGAACTATTTTTAACCGACTTCTGTAAGAAAAGGAGGTTATCAATTCGACTGTATTTATTTATTTTTTTATTTATTTTATTTTTTTTTTATGTTTGTTACCTCATAACTTTTAACTGGGTGGACCGATTTTGATATTTTTTTATTTGAAAGGTATAGCTTCCCGAATGGTCCCATTTTTTTTGGTCCATGTCTGACAATGGTATCCATGAGAAAATCACATAAGTCTTAAATTTGCATTATGCATGTGCGCGACTAATAGCCGAATAACTCAATGTCGCGCCAACCGATTTTGATGATTCTTTTTTATTTGAAAGGATACACTTCAAGGATAATTTGGTGAAAGTTTGGTTAGGTTTCGATTATGGAATCCGGAGAAAATTGAGAAAGTTTGTTTTTTTTGGTCAAAAATTAATTATACTGTAATAGTTACAAGCAAAAACTTTTTAAATTGATGTCAGAAGTGAGATTCCTGATCGTTGCATTTCTTTTCAACCAATCTCAAAAAAGAGGATGTTCTCATTTTCAACCAACTTCAAAAAAGGGAGATTCCGAATTCACCCGAATACTTTATATGTTTGTTCTTGTCAATATACCAAAATGTAACTTTGCACAAAAATAATAGCTAATTAAATGAAGTTTTACATAGAACAATCACAACCACTCGTTGACAACCACTACCACCACCATCACCACTCGTTCAAGAAGCATCATTTTAAGATCTACCCATCACTAAAAATCATAAAATAAATTAATAAAAAAATAATTTTGAAGTCGGTGTCAAACTAATGTTACAACACCTTTACTACAATATCTAATTACTAAGCTTGTTTGTTTTACTTGGCACCGACTTCAAAATTATAAATTCTTTATATAATTATTTTTCACTTTTTAGTTCGTTGTTAGAAGTCGGTTTTTGTTTTTGTTAAAAATTAATCATTAACACTAGAAGTGCCGAAGATTGAGACCCCCCTTGAACCGCCGCGCCGTCGTGACAAATTTGTCCCATTCTACATATTATGTTGATTTTTGGTATAATCCAAAAAAAATATTATTAAAATAATTCGTAAAATACGTAGATCATTTTTAATAATCAATTTTTGTCCTTTAAGTTGTTTTAGTTATGCCCGCATTTAACATACTTTAGTCATCTTGAAAATTGGACTGGCAAATAATTTTTCAATTCAAACCAATAGTTCTTGAGATTAGGCCGTTCAACCAAACAAAGTGTTTGCTTATCTTTACTAATCTATAATAAACATAAATTTTAAACAAAACAAAGCTGACCTATCGGTTTCAACATCTATATAAATCGTGTATCGACGATAAGCTTTTAATTTACAAATCAGTATAAAGTAAACCTTACAAATTATATTATATTATAGTTTGTTCAATAGAAAACCACTTGAAAGACTAATAAAGTGTCCTATCTGTACTTGACGTTTTTATTTATTGTCCCAACACGTGGGCAGCTTGTTTAAAATAACCTGTGTCTGTTTGGTTTTTTTTAGCTTTAAACTGTATTTCATACATAATAGGATAGGCTGAGGGAACCTGGGAACCTAGTGTTATAACAATCTGTTTCATTTAGGACACTTTCGTTCCCCATTTTTCACGAGTTCTGAAGTCATTGCGTTTTGAGTGGCGGATGTTACTTTTTTATTTCAATAAATTTTGCTTGCTTCTTGTACTAGTGTGGCACATGAGGATAAAAATATATTAATGAAACATATTATAAAAAATGATATTAAAATTACATTGACGTTAAATTACAACATGTAGTATGTTCTGGAACATTAGACGGAAAGTGGGGAACACTAGGTTCCCTCAGCCTACCCAGTCAAAAGTGAAATAAATTCAAATTCAATGTCATGTTAGAATAAAAAAAAATGTAATTATAAAATTAAACTTGAGATGTCTACGACAGTTGTGAGTTCTATTCCAAAAAAAACATTCTAATATAAATCATATAATTATTAGTTCGTTTTTTGTGGTTTTTTTTCTTCATTCTTTTGGCTTTCAAAAATTAAAAACATAATCAAAAATAACTATTTTTTTTTTCTTAAATAACAATAAAATATTAATTTTCTACGTAATTTTAAGCATAAATAAAAGAGAACGTGGAAATAAGGTCGAGTGATCTAGCTGATTCATTTGTACAGGCTATACTGAAACGTCGTACACGCCTTTGTGTGGTTTCCTCTGATAACGCAATTTCAATTTACATTTTGTTTGTATTTAATTTTTAATTTAAGGCGTATATTTATTAAAGAACAATGATTTTTTTTTATTCTCTGCTCTGGTAAAACAATATGCGGCGTTAAGTTCTGTAGCTTAAAAAAAATTTTTCCGAAAAAGGCAATTCTGAAAAAGGAAAAGAAAGGGCGTTGACACCTATGTTCTCTATACCTAACTTAATATAGAAAGGGATAAAACATGGAGTGAAATAAACGAATAGATTTTTTTTATTTTTATATTTGACAGCATCGTGGCACATTGGGAAAATATTTGGATGTAAACGCGAAGGCTGTGGGTTCAATTCCCACAAAAAATATATATTTTAAATAGAATAATTTGTCTATTGAATAAGGAAATAATTCTAACTTCACGCTGTAGATAAAGCTCCGTTCCCCACATAAAACTTTCGAGACATTGCATTTTGAATTGCGTAACTTAACGCCGAGTTACCAAAAGTTACCAGAGCGTAGAAGTGAAAGAAATAATTCCCTAACAAAATAAACTTACCCTTAACAATATTCAATAAAGCATAGTACTACACTTATCTCATTCAAAGTTATCACTGTCCTAACAATGTTTGTGCACAATACACGCGTTTATATATTTATCTCATACTATATTCTAATAATAAATATTATTGAATGTATGGACATGATAGAATAACTAACTTATTCATATATATTATATATGAATCATATTGTTTTGAAAACATATTATGTTTAGAATGATTTTAAGGAAATTGTAAGATTTAAGGAAATAAAATAGAGTGATGATTTATTTCGTCTTTGTTTTGATTGAGCAGCTTCTCGCTTTTCTTGCATGTCAGAGTAAACAGAGAACCTCGCAACCTTTCCGCCTGAATTCGAGATACTACTAAGTGGCGGAACTCTACGCCACGCTTTATTATATAGGTACACCAGAGTGAAAAAATGAAAATAATCTATACTAATATAATAAAGCGGAAGAGTTTGTTTGTTTGTTTGAACGCTAAGATCTCTGGATCTACTGGTCCGATTTACTTTGTTTTTGTTTTGTATGAAAGCTGCATTCTTCAGAAGTGCTATACGCTATATAATATTACATTACACATATGTACTAATAAATTAAAATACTTTCTAATTTGACATGCAATTTATTCTGCCATGTTAATAACAACCGTCGTTGCTAAGGAACGGTTTGCAAAGTTTATTTGTTGATTTAAGAAAACGTCACCCAAAATGAACTTATATTTTGATATTCATCCAATAATTTTGGATTCCAAAAGATTTTGGGAACCTAGTGCTTAACCCATTAAGACACTTCTGTCTTTCAATCATTGCGTGTTTAGTGGCTGAACTCAACGCTACGTTATGCGTCGTATCTAGAGCAACGAAACTAAAATATTAAATATTTCATTTTGTCAAATGGGAATCGAACCCAACATACCACGACTGGATTCAGGTATATTTCGTTTTATTTCAATAGATTATTTTACAGTTACCGGATCTTAAACTAGTTTAATACACATAAGAATTTTCATATCTATTTTCACTAACATTATTTAGAATATGCTGTTCATCATAACTTAGCTCTTAGCTTAGCCCCAGTTATGTTATACTAAATAAACAGAAATACACGTAATTCCTGGCGACCAGGAAACTTAAGAAATATCTCGCTTGAGGAGGACAGCTACTGTCTTTGTTGTGGTCTCAATTGTGGAAGCTAGCGATTTGTATTTCAGCTTTATTTGTACAAGCTTGAATCCCATGGTTTAATACAAGTTTGATCCCCATTTCCTTCTGGGGATTGTTTGGGGGAGACAATCATTTGCTTACCTTCTTTCTTGCGACATTGAATTCTGCTATTCAACTCTGGCAAATAACTTGAGAACTGTATGCTGCGTATAAAATGAAATATTTTAACACTAGGCTTACTCTGCTTACCAGAAACACAGGGCGCTTCATAATATGAAATTATTTATTATAAAAAAAAACTTTTTCTTTTAGTTAGCAGTTAACTTGATGAAAACTAAAAGCGTTAGCACTATAAAGTAATAACTATAATAAAAAAAATACGAAACAAAATAAAAATAGCCTTTATTTATTTATTTATTTTTTACAAGAAGTGAAATAATGCATCACTAGGCTTCCTTTCCGCCTATAACTTACACCATACGCCAGCTATAGTATTACAAACTACAGTGCAGTATACTACACTATAGAATAGTATATAAGTTTTGCTGGCGGAGAAAAGGAGAAGCGGTTTTGAACCGGTTTCACGAATAGTGCACGTCGACTCGGAACAAAGTTGCCTTCGATAGTTACTGGTCATTTGCTATTCAATTCAAGGGGTTATTGTTAGGGAATAATATTCATTTGTGTATAGTTATTTTATTACGTAATTTTTGTTTAAAAATTTAATGTTATTACAATTAAGACCTTAATTCTTGAAAATTTCCCATATTATTATTACTAGAATTTGAAGCTCTGTATGAAGTCATTGAGATATAAACTCCCATTTTTATAAATTTATCTTCTATGCCCCTAATTTCACATTTATTAATTAATATCATTTTATCATAATAATAATTTTTAATTTTTGTTTATTTTAATCTAAATATAATGGAATATTATTTTTTGTTAAATTTGATCCAAACAAACAAACGGAGTGAGCTAAATAAAACCGTTTAAAAGGGGAATATGTTGTTTCGTTTATATGGTAAGTGCAATCAATATATATTGTAACTTACCTTAGCAAATACTAATAGTATTTGGATACTACCGCCAGATGCCAAACCAGGAGTTAGCAATCGCTATTGCTATGTCAACTAGAGATGCCTCCAGGCCAAGCATAAGCAACCTTGGAAAAGTAATCGATTTTATGTTATCTAGATTGGTTACATAGATAGATTATTTAATCTTTTTTTTATTTTAATACGTATCTATCTGTATTGGATAGAAAGTGGAGAATGGAGTGTCTTAACACTATATGCTTCATATCCTCTATAAGTGTGAGATAGTTAATGCTAATTTTTAACATTGTACGCACTTCGTATATATGGATATGTAACTTTTATGACAATTATTTAATAGAAACAATTGAAAAAAATCTAAAAATAATATTTTAGGGGGAAGAAATGAAAATAAATTAAATATAGAAAAACTTTAAATATTCTTGGGCCCTTCCCCGACTAGGGATTAAACCTACAACTGTTATTTTTACAGTCAGACGCTGTCAATAAGGCATAAAAGCTTGTCTGTTTAATACATTTTATTCTGGACTCTGGAAAATTTGAATGTATCGAGAACCGCCTCTTGGAAACCGTCCTAGCTTAACGCATCTCCTACGCATAATAGGGTAGATAAAAATATAAAGCTAAGAAAAGGAAAATAAGTCTCATTAGGGTTCCGTATCCAAAAAATAAACAGACCATCACTAAGACTTTTGGTCCGTCTGGCTGTCACCAGGTTTTATTTCTTTGTCTATATTCTATTTTCCTATTCGTTCTTTTGTTCGAGCTTTAGATATAGGTAAGTATCTGTTATTTAATATTCTGCAAGATCTCAAAAACACCCACAATAAGTTTATAATTATTCATAAGTATTAAAATTATGCAATATTTTGAAACGACAAGTGAATAATAATTGTAACTAAAACCAATTATATTAGATAATTGAGCTTTGTAAATTAATGAGTAAACACTAGATCAAGGTCTTGTAATTTAGAAGTTACTAATTGAATATAATAAATCTTACTTTTCATCTGAATGCATTAATAAAATCTTTATTTGTTGTATCTTTATTTGTTCAAAAAATGATTATTTTTTCGCTGTGGCACCAAAGTTGAGTTGAGTTCAGCCACTCAACACACATTGTCTCGAAAAAATTGACGGAAAGTGGGCAACAGAGTGTCTCAACACTGGTAACCTCTGAAGAGTTTCCACTATCCAGGTCCGTCAACAGACTGAATAGAAATTGGCAAAAGCTATATAATAACTTATAACTAGCTATATAATTGACTAAAGCATATTAATGTAATTATATTTCGTCATTTATTTCGAACATGTAACATCGGAGGAACAAGCCTTAACCTATAAAGTTGCGTTCAGCTATCAAGATATCACAACACAATATTCGAGGGCGGTTAGAAAAGGAAGACTGTTATTCTTTCCTCTCAATATAATAGCTAGTTCGTTCTTCTTAGTAACTCAGCACAAATCAGTCTCAAATAGTCTCAATGTTTAATTTGCCTTTAGACGTTATCCAAGATGTGCGAATTCGAATCCCGCTTCGGTCAAATGTTCATACGTTTTCTGAAACAAAACTTTAATGAACTCGTGACCTTACTACCTCACCTATTCACTTTGTTGCAACTGTGCCACAATGGTGTAACAATCCTCAGTAACATACAAAATAGGTTCCAGCTCGTGCCCTTGCGCAAGACCTGAGACAAACTTTAAAAGATCACGAGCAAAATTAATTTTAGACCTTAAATCTATAATTTTAAAGTCTAAATTAGTAATAAGTATAGTTTAATAAGCTTAAGTTACATTTGGTTAATGCAAGAACCTAACTTGATATTTAACGACATCCACATAGTTTATGTATAGGAAATTAAAACTTATGGTTCTTCATGCAGACTATTTGGAAAGAGGAAAATATATTTATTATATTCTTCTTTTGTTTAGCTTTTATCGATTTGACTTATAAATAGTGTTTATATATTATTTTCTTACTGGCAGTCGTAGTGCAAGTCTAAGCGTGGCAAGTAATGAGTTCGATTTCCGCTTGAAGAAATTACATATTTAATATTTTCTCTTCGCGGCTCTGGTATCGATATACGAGGCGTTGAATTCATCCACTCTACACGCAATGCCTCCAGAATTTAGCGGAATAAGGGAAGTATACTGTAACTACTTAACATTAGGCTCCTATAAAAGTGTACATATCCTACATAAAAAGTGCCTACAATGTTAAAAATTTGCATTAACTATCTCACACTTATAGAGTATATGAAGCATATAGTGTTAAGATACTCCATTCTCCACTTTCTATCCAATACAGATAGATACGTATTAAAATAGAAAAAGATTAAATAATCTATCTATGTAACCAATCTAGATAACATAGGATCAGCAAAAAAGTAAAGAATTTCTTAACACTGGATTCCCTCAGAATATCCTACTAAGCGGAAAAATATTAAAGCTATTTACTTGCTGGCTGCTTGCAATAGGTAAACGATAGAGAAAGATGAGTCAATATAACATAGGAATATAGATATATTTTTCAAAGCTAGGCTGCACTTTAGCTTTGAAAAATATATCCAAGTAGGTATACCCGTTTTATCTCTTCACGTAAAACTTTTTTTTTATTTTACAGAATAATTTTTTTACTACTTGAATTTGGGGGGGCACTGCCTACCTGACCACCCCTTTTCCTACGTCTGTTTAAGCACTTATTATTTACTCGTAAAACTAGTATTTGTCTAATATCCCTCAAATAGGCTATGACCTATTTGAAGCGGTGTCGCAAATCTTAATCAGCATATATTAGAATGATTTGAATTCACATTTATTACACTCGTATAATTCCGGCATAAATTTAGACCAACGCAACGCCTTACCTACAGATTTGACGCATTAAATAAATTTGTTTAACATTATAAATCTAAATAATAATATACAAAATATTATATACTAATATTAAGAAGACGTAGACAATATTTGACACCGTAACCCCCATATAGCAGGATAGTTCTATCTCCTAGAAGTCTAGAACGGTAAAAATGACAATAGCATCAGGTTAGGGAGTCAAACCCACAATCGTCGTGATAAACTCAATAAGTCACTACGTCCTTAATTTTTCGGCCAATTTATCGATAAATTCAATATAATTTAAACTAGTCGTTCTCGAGATTAGCTTGTTTAAACATACAAACTCTTTAGCTTTATAATAGTACTAGCGGACCCGGACGCGGCTATGCCTGCTTGAAATATAAGAATATAATTTCTATAGAAATATAATTTCAATCTATATGAAATGCTAAAAGTGACTATTATATTTATTTTCATAAGGATGAATATCAAAATGTCGCGGTAACGGTTGCGTAGCGACGCGACGGTTGTTATTAACATGGCAGAATAAATTGCATGTCAAATTAGAAAGTATTTTAATTTATTAGTACATATGTGTAATGTAATGTTATATAGCCTATAGCACTTCTGAAGAATGCAGCTTTCATACAAAACAAAAACAAAGTAAATCGATCCAGTAGATCCAGAGATCTTAGCGTTCAAACAAACAAACAAATAAACAAACAAACAAACAAACAAATTCTTCCGCTTTATTATATTAGTATAGATAGAATGTTATGATTATATTATGAAGTCAAATTACTTTTGGAAGTACTTCTAAGCTAGGCTTCATTTAATTCTACACACTGCTGTTTACACCTACTCTTTAGTGTAGGAGGTAACAGGTTCAATCCTACCGGTTTATACATATTTAATAGAGCAATTGACACTATTGTAGTAAATTTTATATGGAAATTGTATTTCATTGTTTAGAATATCAAGAATTTAGTCTTTCTATTGTTGCATTTTTTTTGTTTCATCTATGCTTCTATACTAATATTATAAAATTGAAGATTTTGTTTGGTTAAACATGCTAATCTCATGAACTATTGATTTGAATTTAGACATCGTGTTAATCATTTAATTTCCAGAGGCCAATCGTGGCGCAGGTGAATTAAATGTGACTTGCGACAGGTTGTAAGTTCGATTCCCACTCGCTAAATTAAATATTTTATATTTTCAGTTTTTTGCTTTGATGTCGAGACAAAGCGCTGCGTTGAGCTCCGAAATTTTACATGCAATGCCCCCAAAATTCGACGAAAAAGGAGGAACAAGTGTCATTAACACTAGGTTCCCTCTGCCTACCCTGCAATGTGCACTAAAACAAATATTTAAAAGGTTATTACATTACATTTTAGTATTACTAACATTATAAATTAATCTAATATTCAAAACATAACATTAACTTTAAACGATGTTATTACAAGACGAATTTTGCAAATTGAAACGAATGGACGAATTAAGTAAAATACGATATTTCCTTACATAAAGTAATAGCGCAGTAGTTTTGCGAAAAAATTGAACGTAATTTACTTGTTCTTGACCTAATTGTAGGCACGCAAAATAATCTAGATTTCTTGACGTTTGACTAAAATCAATCTTAATACTTTAAAAATAAGACGCAGTTTGCATTAGCTTGGCGTATTTGTTAAGAAGTTGCAATATGTTAAGTTAGTTACTTGACAGTTATGGGTTCAATAAACTACTCGTAAGTGCAATTTAGGCTTATCTGTTCATTATCTTGTTAAGGGTAGAAGAGAGTGTTTTATCACTATTTGTCCTATTACGATTACTTTACAGCGTTTAGATTAATGTTAAGAAGTCCTTCATAATTACTTCTCTATAATCCTCAACCTAACACCAAGTTCCAGTTTTCTATGATAAGTAATCTTAATTGTTTATCTGTCTGTTCCTTAATAAAAAAAATGTGTTATATGCAAGTTCATAGATTTATTTACTTTCTGAAGTCACGGCTATGAACCGATGATGCTCAGTTGGCAATTCTGGTGTGGATCAGGTGGACCGATGTTCTGAAGAAGGTCATAGGATCTGGAAACGTAAGACCTATCGTGGTGGAGATCCTCTGGAAAGGCCTTTGTCCGACAATGCATGTCAAAAAGCGAATAATGACGATAATGATAGATGCTTGAAATTTGAAATATTCGAATAACAGTAAATAACAAAGTTGGACTTAAATGTGAAACATTCCGTTCTTCAAGTCTGCCCATTTAAAGGACAATGAAAAAAATGTTGAGGAACTTGTTATATTTCATGAAATTAAACTCTCGTTTGACCAGTTCTTGCAACTTTTTACCGTTGTTTCAAAAAAGGCGACGCAATTATTGCCCCAGGTCGGGGTGTCTGGAAATTGATGAGGATTTTCTCAATGAAAACTCAATTTTAACATTCAAGACATAAGTTTTAATTTTCTTTGGCGTTTTACGGTGCGGCCTGTATCAATTTATCTTTTCATTTAAAACTTTGTTTATTTAAAAACTGCTGCTTTTTCATGTCAGTGGGTGTATTTTTAAACTGTAGCTTTCGTTTTCTTTGTTGTTCATATTAAATTATGTTGAAGAGAATATAATTGTTGCAACTTACTTAACTTAAACTTAACTACTTAACTTAAAGTATCTTACATTAAACTTATTTTAGACCATTTTGAACCGAATTCAAAAAAAGGAGATAAGATCATTAGATAAAATTTGAGAATGGCAATTTATTTAGGCTAGTATATGTATGCTTGTCCACAAATTTATTGTTGAAACTAAAACTTTTGATTTAAATCTGGTATATTCCAACGAAAGGAATATTAAATATTACGGATGAAAGTCTCTCTTTGTTCATATGTATTTATTTGTAAGTATGTACATATATTTGTAATGTATCTATAAAGCCGTTAACTCCTAACATGATCAACGTCACGAAACCTAACGGTCCGCATTGATATTCATTGTTCGACACGAGCATCGAACCTAGAACACGGCCTAGGCCCAAACGTGTCTAGGTTACTAGTTACTATCGCTTATTAAGTCACGATCTATGGGAAAATAACTGGCCTATATAACGCTTTATCATAATCTATATGTGTAATATGAGACGTGCATGGCGCAGTCGGAAAAGCGTGTACCGTAAACACGACTGGTTGTGAGTTCGATTTTCGCTCGAGGTAGTACAATATTTAATATTTTCATTTCTTAGCTAGCTTGTAACGAGGCCTAGTGCGGCGAAATGTTTGGAAGTATCAAAAATGAAACGGAATGTCTTAACACAAAAAAACATGCTTCCTCACGCCTAACAGAATATGCGTAAAGAAAGTAATGTTAAAACACTACCATTTTTCACCCAAATTATTGACAGTGCTTGTTAAGGGATGTACCTCAACCCAACGCTCTGTCTACTAGAGCGGGGGAACTCAAATATTTAATTACCCGAGCAGAAATCGAACTCACAACTATGAGTTTACTAGAATCAAACACCGTTCCACTGGGCCATGATAACGTAATCGCGGAACTACTATAATATTATATAAATTTTCAAACACTAAGCCTCTCAGAACACGTGTTGGAAATAATCAAAGTGTATTACAATTTAACGAACTATAAACATTAAATGCAGGTATCATTACAGAAATTGATAAATAATTGTTCTGGAAGGCGAAGTTCTGTTGATGCTGTCATGAATCGTGATGTCGGTACTAGCTTCTCATACTAAATGTTTAATCAGTTTTGCTTGTGTATTATAATTTACTAGATTATTACCTACGGCTTCGCCTGCTTCGTCTAATGGTGATAGCTTAAGTTGTGATACATGAATGATACATGAATCAATTGAATGGGAAATGATAATATTAAATATTTAATTTCCCCCGAGTTGGCATCAAACCTAAAGAAAAAAAAATTGGCAGATAATGAGGAACGGAAGTGTCTTATGAGGAACAGAGTTTCTTAAGTTTCAATGTCAATAAAACTGAACATGGATAGCAAAGTGATGTAGATACTTATGAATGCACGTAAATTGGAAAAAATATATATAACAGAATAAAACGTCTAATTTTAGTCTACTGGAAAAAATATCTAAATAAACTCCACAAAAAAAAAGTGGAGTAGAGTGACGCGTCACTAAATTAGTCACTAGACGCATCAAGATTAAATTACCCAATACTACAATTACAATAAACACTTTTATTTTTAACTATCACCCGTGACTTATAAGCACGCTCCGTTCAGTTCTTTTTGTTTTTTATTCGATAGTTTAAAAAAATCGAGATACTGTGATTAGATAATAACCTTTGTCATTAAACTTTGGAAGCAAAAAGTGTTGATATTAGGGTTGCCTCTAGACATAATGGTAACAAATAATAATTAATATGAAAAAATATATTATACTACTTCCCATTTGCAGGTGGGAACCTAGTGTTAACCTTTAACTATGGACGTGATTTTTTTATAACACACATATGGACGTCGGGTCTGTCAGACGAGTGCATTTATTGGTCATATTCCGTCTGTTTTTTAAAGGAAAAAGACAATTTTATGTTTTAGTTTACATGAATAGCCTCAAATCAAGCAAAATCAATATAAATAAAATAGTTTTTTATTAAAGTTTACGCATCACAACGATTTAAGTAACTTAAAGTCACAATTTCAGTCTTTGGCCACATGGGATGACTCTTAAGAAAATAATACTATAAAAAAAGACAGATAACAAAATAAATATTTTTTTAAGAAAATATAAAGTCTAACAAATAAAAAAAATAAACAAATTACATCTTATGTTATAAAATAAAAATTTTGACAACACCTCAATATAAGGTATTATTGAACATCGATACACAATGGCTTTCAACATTGTAGGCAAACAGGACGATTGCACTCAACATAAGTATGTGCTGTCTTTCTATATATCTTTTGGGGGCAAAGTGTACATATTTTTCAAGAACCCAAAGTCATTCTTAATTCTTAGAGTAGTTTAGTATACGAAACGCGTCTTTTTATTTGATAAAGTGTTATTTTCTTTATAAAATGTCGTCGTCCAATTCTTTTGTTTGATGTTGATTATAAAGTACCGATATTTTTGTCCCTGACGTGCTTGGTCGATCATTTTTTTTGCATTTTATCATAAAAACAAAAAAAAAAAATCTTTTTTAGGTAAATAATATTTATATTACTAAAATATATAACAAACAATGCAAAATAATATATGATATATAACAATAAAAACATTTGAATACAAATAATACAATTAAAATATTAAAGTATATTTTGTAATATTATAAAAATATATGGCGTTTTGAAATCATTAGGTATGGGAAACATGGACGTCGGGTCTGACAGACCCAGGCCCCGTTTAGAAAGTTAAATACTCACGTGTTTTGAACCCAGAGACAACCACTGCTATCTACATTAATTTTGTCATTAATACGAAAGGTACTGAGCGACTCAGTGGCGGAGGTCACCGAGAAGTGGCCGATTTGTAGAATTCGTAGAACTAGATGGGTCTGTCAGACCCGACGTCCATACTTAAAGGTTAAGTAAGATTCCATTTTCCATTTCATTTAACATAATTTTTAACATAATTCACCAAAAAAATTGCTTATGAAAATATGTCGTGATGTCGGTACAGCCGCGTGTAAACGTGATGGATAATTATCTTTTGGATCTGATAGACTGTTCTGCAATGAGTTTCATAAAACTTCTTAAAATTTACATTACCTTAAAAATAGTAATTAATTTATGAAAAACCACACTTCTGTGTAACAAGTATTTTTTCATATTATCGAACTTCAACTAGCCCAAATTATAAAATTATATATTTAGAATAATATAAAGAATAGAGTGGTAGCCCTAACCAAGTAGGCTAGCTACTGTGCGGTAAAGCAAGTCACGACTTAAGAAATAACTAATAATGATTGTAGTTTGAACTATCGTTATGTATAGCCCGCGGTTTGCCTTCGACAAATTTAGTTTTTTTGGAGTTCGTATCCCAATTGGGGTTATATTTATGTGTACAATATATTTCTTCGACCTGATTATTTAAATAAACATATACAAAAATGAAGAGCGGAGTGATAAAAATTATTATCTCTACTCATCAGGAAGTGTACTTAAATATAATACAAAATAATATAAGAAGAAAATGTAGAAACAAATATTTTAATACCAAACTCTTTCTCCCATAAGACCATGTGCATCATGAGGTAGATCCAAACAGCATAATTATTTTAAGATGCTCATATTTTCTTTTTTTTAGCTTCATGATGCATAACGGAAAGGGCAGACGAAGGGAACCTAATATTAAGACACTCCATCCCCCCACACGTCACCTAATTTTGGAGCGTGTTGATTGGTGGCAACCAAAATTTGTAAAAGCAAGAAAATAAAACGAACCTATTCTGTGTTGGAATTGAACCCACAGTCACCAACCCCTTATATGATTTAAGTAACAGAAACTTCCCTTTTAAATTTCCTTCCAAACCGCTTATATGATCATAATAGATGTTAAACTATTATTAATTCAATAACAATAAGAAAATACACAAAACTAATTATATTTCAATGCGATACAATATCGTATTACAGATAACATCGTGAAACAAACCTGGGGTTTCTTTGGTTAATTAGGGACAAATTGAACGTTTACAACCAACTCTCGTGTGATATGTCACAATTTATACGCTTAGGCGATCTTTTCTTCTCTTTTTTTGTGAAGCCAAAAAATTTGAATTTGGCTGAAAAAACTCATCACGTCATTGTTATTTAATTTTAATTTGAAATATTATATCAATATTAGTATGAAAAAAAATACATGTTATATACAGATACGAAAACGAGTACTCAGAATGTGTTAGCTGCATAATTTTCATCTTTCTGTCGAAACCACAAATAAAAGCTAGTTCCTATATATCACAAAATATTGTAGAAAAATTGTATTATTAAATAAATAGTGTTTTGTAACCTTAACCCCATACCAATGTTACTGAACAGTTATCACTATTCCATTATAACACGATAGCTAACAAAGTACGCGACCCAAACACCACAGGTTCCCACATACTATAGCTATCTCCCATAAATTGTACCACAAAAACTCGCTGTTAAAACAGACGTTCTCTTTGATAGCGCCTTGGAATCGGACACCACTCGCTTGGTGAACCGACTGAACTTTTACACTGAAATCATAAACGTTACTAGTGAATATTATGTGAAAATGCTATTTGATATGTGTTACATATTTGTTATTGTTTTTTTAAATTCATTTCAAAATTTTTAAAATAATATTTAGTGGTCGTTTGTGGTTGCTTGAGGCAATCGAATATTTAATATTTTCGTGTTACTCGTTCGGGTAAAAAGGCGGCGTTAAGTTTCGCTGTTCAACACGCAATGCCTCCAGAATTCGTAAGAAAATTGGGAACAGAAGTACTTCAAATTTCCCCAAAACGAATTACGGCGTTCATTTCCGCCAGTGTCTATACAAAATCTCAAATTAGGATAAAAAGTAGAAAACGATTGCCTCTGCCCACTATATAAGATAACAATTAAATAACCAAATATAATTTAAATATCATGGAAAGTCCAAAAAATATTTAACCAGATATTTCGTTCACAATCACTCCATTACTTCGAGACAAAAGCTAAAACAATTTCCAACATAAATAACAATACAATAGTAACAAACTGTAATAGACCTAGCTCTAGGCTGAACATAATTAGGTATCAGGAACAATGGACTGCAAGACCAACTTCATTACTCAAGCCACCACAGGTGTTCTAAACATTGTCTAAGCTCGAACATGTCAAGGACATGTCCCTTTTAAATATCCCTTAGGAAATAACTTTGTTTATTGAATATATAGGTGTTTTGTGGTAGGTGATTATAAATGTGAGGGTTGGGAGTTCGATTTGCACTCAAGGTATTGAATTATTATTTGCATTTTCATATTTTGATATAAAGACAAATTGCAGCGTTGAGTTCTGCTGCGCAACATGTAATGTCTCAAAAATATGCTTATTTTCGTGTGCTTTTTGTACGATTTCCAAGTAGCAAAGATTCATAATTTTTTGATGGGTTTTTAGTTTTTTTTTATTTTCAGTGTAAGAACGACACTTTAATTATGATAAAAGTTAAAATATTTTTCAATTTCTTCTCAGTAGACTGACTTCTAATCAGCAAATATGAACCAAACTTGAAACCTCCCAAAATAACCATCCAAAAAATTTAGAAGTTCAGCCCATAGATCTATCTATACATATATTATATATATATA
>HE669464.1:0-12713 GCA_000313835.2 Heliconius melpomene melpomene | reverse complement strand
TCTACTACTATATATATATATATATATATATATATATATATATATATATATATATATAGATCCACTGAACATAAAAATCCTCGTCATTCCCTAAGAAAAAATGGATAAACAAACAAGTATTAAAAACACAGTATAAAACTATTACCTTATTTAAAACCAACCGCACCAGATGTTCGGCCGTACTTTTATAGCGTCGTACGGTACACGTGCCACCAAATGCATTATATTAGTGTAAATAAATATGTTTGGACCTTATGGCTTGTAAACAATGGTGTGCTTGGTTTCTGGAGTTATGGAGACTTTAGAGGAAATCTTAATTTTTGTTCTGCTATAGTTCTTTTTTGGATTTAATGTGGAGGTCAGTTGTTGAGTACAAGTACGGCTTTAAACGAGGCAGGTTATGATTTCGATTTATAATTTCCTCAATTCAATTCAATCAATATTTAGTAATATCATTTTTTTTGAGTTCCCCCACTCAACACGTATTGGCGGAAAAATTCGGCGGAAATTAAAAAGAGACCTAAAGTGTGTTAACACTGCGTTTCTAAATTCAATCTCCTTAACCTGCAATAAGGATACAGCATGAAGCTAAAAAAATATTTATTTAAAGAGACATTTGTAAGCACATTTTGAATCGTCATATGAACTTAAAGCTAGCTGGTAAGGACCTCTATAACAACTATTCCCAATATAAAATTGATATTTTCCTGCATGAAATTTAAATCATTTAATTGTTAATTCCGTATATTTTTAAACCTAAAGAAAATAATAAGCCTGATCACCATTGTTTTTACAATTATTTTAAGTGTATGTACTAGTGTAACTCAATGAACTTATTAAATATTTTATTCACCCAACTAGAAATCGAACCCATAACCATCCCATTAACAGACTGCACCACTACGGCCCCACATATAAGTTATAAATTGTTTAATTTTTTATGACAACAAGCATTTTTCTTATATAAACAAAAATCATCTTCAAAGTGTGCCACACAACGTGCTATACAAAAAAATAGTAACGTAAACGTGACCTTTGTTCCACTGTAATATAAATATACGTATTTGAAGGGATACCTCGTAGTTTTAATGAATTATAATTATACAGGCCAGTCGTGGCCTTGGGGCATAAGCAAACGCTACTGGTTGTGGATTCGATCCCCAGTCGAAGAAAGGAAATGTTTATTTAAATGTATATTTTCGTTTCTTCGATCTGATGTCGAGGCAAAGAAGCTGCTTTGTTTTACCACTTAACACGTATTGCCTCCAGAATTTAACGACAAAAAAGGAAATAGTGTCTTAGCACTAGGTTCCCCACTTCCGTGATGCAGCGAATACAATATTAAACATTTTCATTTTCTCGCTCTGCTGAAAAGGTAAAACGCGACCTTGACTTCCGCCATGCAATACATCCAGAATTCTGAGGAAAATGGAGAACATAACTTAATGGGAACGTAATCTGCTTTGTACGCTTTAAAAAAAATACATTCCCCCTTCTGGAATCGAACCTACAAACATCGCGTTTACAGACAGACCGTGTACTGACTGATAATATATTGGATATATCTATACATTTGTGATAAATCGATTTAAATTCCAACTTAGATTATTGTTTCACTTATATTAATAGAGCTGTCTCGATGTGGACTGATTGCAACTGTCAATGTCTTTATATGGATATGTTTTAATCAAATTTTCATATTGAAATTGGAGCATTTTCGATATTATTGGAATTGGTTTTGTATGAATTATTATTTGTAGGTTCTATTTAATGGTTATAGGTTAAATTTCATAAGATAATTTTTATATTTTTTATGAATTAAATAGCCCAATTTTTAAGGTTATGTTGCGAGTTTCATACAAAATGCAGTGTTAGATAGAGGGAACCTGGGAACCCAGTGTTAAGACATTCCCATTAAGACTATTTCGTTTCCCACTTTTTGCCAAATTCTAGAGGCATCGCGTGTTAAGTGAGATTTGAACCTGCTACTACTTCATAAGTCCAACGATGCATAAACATTCGTGGCTTTTGATTACTTTAACTTAGAAACTTATTTTTTGTGCTCTAAGGGACTATAGGGCTAAATATTTGATATAAATTTATATGCTTTATACTTCCACGCAATTGTGAGATAAATGATCAATAAGGACCCTAGGTTCCCTGTATTTTTTTGAGATACTAAACACTAAAAAGCTAAAAACGGAGAAATCCAACACAACGTTTACAAACAATACACTAAAAATACATTTCAAATACAAATGTTAGGTATATACACTCAGTCAACGCGAAACTTAAATTAAGCCGCTACCGTAATCTGTAATTGGGTCGTCTAAATATGGTCCTATAATGACTGTTCCTTGAAAATAGTGTTTGTAAATCTAAACGAACTATTATAATTTTCTTTTAAGTTCATCGTGGTACAGCACGTGATTATAAACGCGATGGTTCTGGGTTCGATTCCCTAATAATTAATTTTATTTCCTCGATCTAGACTAGATGGTCGGACGGACGGACATGACCGTCTCCATATATTCTTGACATTTTTTTTCATCAGCCTATCGCCGTCCACTGCTGAACGTAGGCCTCCCTCATCAAGCGCCAACCAACCCGGACTTGGGCTTCTCAAATCCATCCGGTGCCAGCCACCTTCTTTAAATCGTCTGTCCACCGTGCTGCAGGGCGTCCTACACTACGCTCCACTCTAGCACATATCGGCTCCATCGACCGTCGGTACGTCTGGAGAAACGGCCGACCCAGTTCCACTTCAGCGTGCTGATTCTTCGTGCAATGTCAGTGACTTTGGTTCTCTGGCGAATCGCTTCATTGCGGATTCTATCTGCTAGGGAAACTCTGAGCATTCTTGTCATACGATAATATAATTATCATACAAACACCCTATATAATATATGTATGTATATTCAAAGTGTATAATATATGTACAAGGCCGAGACAATTAAAATAATTATATCAATTATTATAATATGTACGTTTGTATGTAATATAGAAACAGGAGCTTCGACGTAAATGCTTACATGTGCAGTTGTCATAATTGTTGCTAACATATCAAGTTATTGATAAGGAAAAAGCTTTATAATAATTATTATATATTTATAATTCTATATTAATGTTATAAAGCTAAAGAATTTTGGTTTGAGCGGGCTAACCTTAGAAATTGCTAAGTGAAAAAAAAATCTGTTGGAAAGAGGGAACCTGGGAACCCATTGTAAAGACATTCCATTCCCATTAAGACATTTTCGTTTCCCAATTTTTGCCAACGTCGCAGCTTACATAATAATGATAATAAATAAATATATCCTTAGGACTTGAAAGAGTGGCATAGAATGATATAATCTATCTGATTTTCATTTTTCAGAGATTAGATTTGAACCTACTACTGCTAATTAGTCCGTTTTAGATCTATCAATTCAACTAAATAATAATAAGCTTTATAGAACATTTACTTACAAACTTATCCAAAACTTTCCCACCGTGTAAAAATAAATGTTTTATCTACAACTTAAGTTTAATAACTATAACATAATTAGTTTAAGCTAATGTCGACTTAATCATAACTAAGTAAGGGCTAAAATCGTATAGTTATAAATATTTTTATTAATTTCAATATAAAGGACTTGCGTCAAGATCTAATAGTAAGAGATTCTTTAATTAGATTTAATTTTATTTAAGTGGTAATACAATAATATTTGGAGTGGGCTTTCCCATGTCGATAGAAATAGACTTTAGTTATTAGTTACTTATAGGTTGCTGTGAACGTTTTATTAGAAGATTGTTCTAGAAAACTTAAGATTACTTTGTTTAGGTATAGAGTATAGAGAAAATGAGACCTAAGCTTCAAAATAATACAAAGAGGACAAATATTTCTTATTTTAACATTGCCCACGTATAATAGTGTATATAGAAAGAACTGATGATAAGACGCTTTTTACACATATCTTCAATATTTCCATTTCTTCGTTCTGGTGACGATTTAAAGCGAACTGAGATCCCCTACTCAATATGCCAGACCACCAGAATTTAGCGGAACGGTGTCTTAATGGAAACGAAGTATCTAAACACTAGGTTCACGCTTTATCCCGCATTTATCAGGCACAGGGAACCTAATGTTCTCCCGAATAGAAATCGAAAGAGTAACCACCACATTTATAGTCCAAACAGTTTCTGTCCTGCTGCACCACAACGCCCCTCATCAGATATTTTAGTCCAATTTAAAAATCCAAAACTATTCCAAACATATCCATTAACCTATCCATTTCCATGCCACTTTGTCTTCTTACAAATTCCTTACATTACTGAGGAACATGACAAGTTATTTAGGATCCGGGGGAGCTCAGGATTGAAATTAAAATGTCCAAAATCTATGTAAATGTCAATGTCAGTTTTAAGAGAAACTGGCGTATATCTAGTTGGCATGAAACATTTTTCGAATTGGCATTTTTAGGGAGAGACTCTAAATAGAGTGGCCATTGACAGTTCAATGGTTAATTGGTTTCTAATTTTGTATGGAACGTCTTGCTTTTGTCGGTGTTTTTTTTTTTGGAGGTATAAATGTAGCTTTGTTTTTTTCGTTGGTATGTTAAATATACATGTAGATGTTAAAGATACGACTGATAAGGTAGAGAGACCAGTTGTCGCGCAGGGTCTGAAATGTCTGTCTGTAAGCTTAACAGGTTGTGGATTCGATTCCTACACGAGCAAATGAAATATTTACAATTTTTATTTTCTCGCTCTGATACCGAGATTCCAGCGAAATTCCAAGATGATGGAGGAAACTTCACACTGCACTCTGTACTATAATGAAGGATTCGTGGGACAGCACATAACTGAAAACGTTAGTGGGTTCGATTCCTATTCGGGGAATGCTAATGTTTAGTTTATTTTCATCTTACCACTCAAAAAAAACCTCAAGACTACTCTATTTCAAGTTCAAAAACTTATGACTTACATTGTGTGTATAAACTAATTCCCATTATATAATTTCAATAGCTTGTTAAACTAATATAAAGCCGTCGAGTGATTCAAATATTTCTAACCCTATTAGTAAGAAGAAATAAATAGTAACGATATTTCAAAACGATTTCGAAAACAAAACGTTTCTATGATGAATGGGTCGATCCCCGAAATAGCACAATGAAAATGTGTATACTTCAAATTTGGGAACAGAAATAATGTTTTTTTTTGTTTATAGCAATAGTAAAGTGGTTATGTTGTTGCTTCTATAATTAATTATTGCGAATTCTATTTTTTATTCTCGTAATATTAGTCAACTGAAAAGCAGTAATCTCAGGAACTAATGATTTGAAGTAAAAACATATACTTTGGCGTGAAGTAAACAGAACACATTTATAAGACGAATGTAATGAGCACAAAATTGATATGTTTGCTAGCAGACAGTCCAAGGTTTCATCAGTCATCTTCTTATTTCATCATCAGACCAGCTCGATGGTATCGTTATATTGTCATCTTATCTACAAATATTTGCCAAGTTTCATGTATTAAACATATTCTCAAATATTATTACATTTTTAAGTTGCCATAGTTCCAAAGACAATGTCGCCAATTTAAGCGAAATGTAGAGAACGGAGTGTTTCAACACTAGGCTCTCTTTTCCGATTTATGTACTTACAAAAGACGCCAGCTAAAAAACAAATCCACGGATTTCTTCCGTAACAACAATAAACTAGCAAGGGATAAAAAGATCTAATTTAAGAAAGTTAGTTACGTCAAGTTATAAGCTACCATAAGTCGTCAGTAGGAAATTGATGATACTTTTTACGCGGGGCTTCCCCTAAACTTTATATATATTTAGGTGTAATTATTTAACGACGTTTTGTTGAAAGGTAATTTGAGTTAAGAGCCATAGATTAGATTTATTTGGAAAACAATACGTTACAGTCGTTTTGGGGATTATTTGTGATAAGTTTGTAGTGTTGTGGCTACTTATTTTAAGTTACGATTTCAATGTAAAATGGTTTATGTGGTAATTATACTTTTTTATTGTATTGTATATGGAATTAGTATTATAATATACATACATTATTATTATAATTTTATTTTCATATTTAAGCTGTCGTTGCGCAGTGAAACAGCGTTAGGCTGTAAATATGAAGTTCATGGGTTTTGTCTCCGAAGAAATTATTTATTTTCATTCCATTTCCCAACTCTGGTAGATGAAGCGCTTAGCGCATTAGTTTCTCCAATCAATAAGCCGTGTCTTTGAATTCGGAGGAAAATGGGGAACGAAATTTCTTACCTCTACGGTCCCTTGGAATATCCTACTGAGCGTAAACCTGCTTTTAATTCCATGAATTGCAAGAGCTTAAAGACGTTTCCAATGCATCTAAAATTCGGCGGGAACGGAAGTGTTTAATTGAGAACGGAGTGACTTAACACTAGGTTCTCGGGTCTACCTACCATGCTTGCCTGTGACGTTAAAAAAATAAACTTAAAATTAAAGCGATCACGTGTCGAGAATATCTATTTTGCTTTACTTCTATCGAGAAAAAGATTTAATTATATTAAAAATTCAACCGTTTCCCGGCGATAAGATTCCTGCAATAACCGTTGGAACGGAACACTACGAATTAATGGCGTTTAAAAGAACTTCAGTCTATATCAGCTTCGGTGGCTTTGCTAAGCTGCTTCTGAACAAACTTTAGTCATATTGATGTCAATTTAGTTGAATAGCTGTCGTTACATAAAATGTTATGGGGTTACTACGCGCAGATGCTCCTAAATGAACGTTAAATTTTGGTTCATATTTTTCTAATATTTTAGAAATTATATGTAATTTTATCTTTTCATTTGAAAATCTTTACTTATATTGTTTTAATATATGTGTTTATATAGAAATTATTTTATTTTCAAAGCTTTGAAACTTTTGTAAATATATATTTTTTTATTTTTGCTCATCTTCCTAAGCCCGTCAATTCCTTCCTTCCTTTAATGTCATCCATTGACTTAAAGGATTTTAGGTACAATATTTTTTTTTAGCTTCATGCTGCATCCCGTATAAAGTAAGGTAGTTAGAGGTGAACAGAGTTAACATTAGGTTCCCAGGTTCCCTCTGCTTACCCTGCTATATGCGGGACCTAGCGTGAATTCAGTCGCCTAGAAATATATTATAGTGAATTTGCTTAGTATTGAACATTTAATTTCTAATAATGTATTTTAAGCCTTGGCCTAACCTTAAACACCAATCGTGATCACCGCGATTACCTTAACTACATATTAATTGGTTAATGTATGTACCTAATCTGTAATAGGGCTAACTATTAGATAATTTATTTTGTGACATATTTAAAAAAAAACTATGAGGCTTTTTAACTTCACTAGAGCAGCAGGGGAATTTTTAATGTTGAATGACGGATCTCAACGCCGCGTATTGTCTTATTATCAGAACGAGGAAATGATAATATTAAATAACTCATTCTCATGAGGGGACATCGAACCCACAATTGTCGCGCTTACTCAGTCACTGCCGCTGTGACACCAGGGTATCAAAATTAATATCTATAACATAACTAATATTAGAATGTAAATTTATTTGGTACGCTTTCACGTCATAACTACTTAACCAATTTTAATGAAACTTTATAAGCATATTCTTAGAGTTATTAGTAAGTCCACTGGATATTTTTTTTTTTTTTTAAATATTATTTTTAAGCTAAAACATAAAAATAAGATAAAACGAGCGAATCCGCGTTTGAATGTTTAGTAAATATTAATTTCACAATAACATTCTTATACAAAACAAAGCGATTCTCAATAATATTTGCAAAGGCCGACCTTAGTCCTTGAGACTTGTACAAAAGAAGACGTGAACAAAGGCTACTGCGGCGCAGTACGACTATGTTTTACTTGTAACGTGATGGCTATGGGTTCGATTTCCATTAAAGGTAATTATTTTTTTTTAATTAAAATTAACATCAACATCTTGCGACAAATGTAAAGTTCTATAGGAATAAAATATAAAGTTATATTAAAAAAGCTTATACCTCTCATAAATATAATGAAATAGAAAACAACAATAATAGCATATGATAGGGATGTAGGTTCGATTTCCACGCCACTGAACACATAATTTTCTCAAAATTTGGGTGAGGTGTGGAAAACGGAGTGATTGAATACTAGGTTCCCTATACCTACCCCGCAATTTCCTGAAAATTTAATGACAAAACCAAATCCAAAACTAATAGTATAATAGTTAATAATGCAATAGTAAAAAGATATAATTAAAGTAAAGTAAAAAGATATATTATATGCATCTTAGTTTAATTGCATAAATAATAATAATAATATGCTTAGTACATATCAAGTAAACAGTTGTATATGCATGTATGTGCATAACAATTTATGCTACTATTATATTATTATTATTGTTTAGTGGTTATGGTGCAATGGTATACGGTCTGGCTATGAACGCGATGGTCGTGGGTTCGATCCCCACATATTTAATATATATTTTTTTAATTTCAGCTGTATCTATACTAATATAATAAAGCGGAAGAGTTTGTTTGTTTGTTTGTTTGTTTGTTTGTTTGTTTGTTTGTTTGTTTGTTTGTTTGAACGCTAAGATCTTTGGATCTGCTGGTCCGATTTACTATGTTTTTGTTTTGTATGAAAGCTGCATTCTTCAGAAGTGCTATAGGCTATATAATATTACATTACACATATGTACTAATAAATTAAAATACTTTCTAATTTGACATGCAATTTATTCTGCCATGTTAATAACAACCGTCGTCGCTACGCGACCGCGTTCGTTACCGCGTCATTTTGATATTCATCCTTATGAAAATAAATATAATAGTCACTTTTAGCATTTCATCTAGATTGAAATTATATTTCTATAGAAATTATATTCTTATATTTCAAGCAGGCGTAGCCGCGTCCGGGTCCGCTAGTCTATATATATAGCAGGATAGGCGAAAAAAATCAAGTGTTAAAACACTCCATTTCCCATTTTCCTACGAATTCTTTGACTCAACCCTTTGGCTTGTTACTAGAGCGAGAACGATGTGATGGAAATATTAAGTGTAATATTGCCTCGAACGGGAATCGAATCCACAACCATCGCGTTTACAATTGTCTCGCTAGTGCCTCTGCGCGACTACAGACTCAATAGGCAATTAGGTATATATTTGGAACTTAATTACGTTCCCCTGAATAGGAATCGATCCCAGAAACCAACTGCTGTCTTTTGGAACATAGATATATATGTACATATGTATGTATTAATAATTGAATCATACAAAAACCTAATAAACAATAATGCGTTATTAATGATATTTTTTATATATTACATATATATGTATTTATATAGAAATGTAAACAAATGTTAATACTCGAGATCCAACTTGAAGACCTTGGTTACTAGAACTATATAAAATTTTGTTTCAAAAACAACATAAAACAAGAAAAAAGTCAATGAAAATGTGACCTTAGACAATTGTTATAAAGATCTTTTTTAATTTTCCCGTTAAAGAAGATACGTCTCTATGGTTTGTGAGAACTAGTGCACATACGAGGCTTATATCGAAACGTGTTCTTACTGAAAAGGGAAACTGGAAAATCGCTTAGCCGAATGCCCTTGACATTACTTGGATTGTGCATTGAATTATAAATCCATATATTGCTATTCGAGGCTGTAGTGGCACAGGTACGAGGGTGTGACTGTAACGCCGGTAACGGCGGTTGTGGATTTGATCCCTACTTGGTGGAATTAATTTATATTTATTAATATTTTCATTTCTTTGATTTGGCACCATGGCAAAAGCCCGGCGTTAAGTTCCACCACTCACTACGCAATGCTGTGCCTAGCATGCTGTATGCGGGAACCGGGTACCTGGGAGCTGATTTTTTTAAATATATATAGCTTATTATCATCATCCTAGCCTATCATATCATCAGAAGATACAAAAAATATCTTTAAAAAAAGTATAAGTAAAATTCATTCGAATTCTCTACTAAATGAAATAAAATAAAATTTAATTATGTGTGTGTGTTTTTTTCGACAAATCGAATTAATTTTTCACGTTTATAATATTAAAATAGATATAAAACCTGCTAAACTACAATTATTTAAATACCAATAAGTAGATCTGAAAAATTTCACCAATTAACGATTTTTGGAATAACAATTTTCTCATATATTTTTATATTCCAGTCAAGATCATTAAAATTATTACATAATATCTATAAATATAAAAGGACTTGTCCTCACTGACTGGGGTAAGACGCACGCACAGCCGTAACCGCTGTGCGTAGAAACGTGAAATTTGGACAGATGTTTACTTTTGTAATCTGGACATCCACTAAGAAGGGATTTTGAAAAATTTTAACCCTAAAGGGGTGAAATAGAGGTTGAAAGTTTGTATGGATTTTTTTAAATCGCCACCGATTTTTATAAAATTTGAAATTCAGACTCTTAAATAGATTTCATTAAGCACGTGTTTCGTGGTTTTTTAGAATTCACCCCCTACGGGTGTAAATAACGGTTTGAAAGTTTGAATGGATTTTTTTTTTTAAATCGCTACAGATTTTTATAAAATTTTAAATAAATTTCAAATTTTGCATTGAACAAGTGTTATAATTCACCCCTAACAAATAAGCAGGCGAAGCTGCGCGCGTCCGCTAGTCTCATCACACAAACAGGAAGTGTATTTGTCATACAAGCAATTGCAATCAAAAATACTTTATATTATTTGTGCATCGACGTCACCATATAGGGACCAGTCGCTACTGTATTTGAATCCTAATGATTCTTAGTACGAAATTAACGGAATTGGAGGTATGGGGTTCAATATTCGAAGAGTGTTTTTTGTTTATTAATATTTTGGTTCCGTAATTAACATATCTATTAACGTGTTGGTTGTAAATTCGATTCCCTCTCAGAGCAGTGAATTATTTTATTTTTTTCGATCTGGTAACATGATTTTATGCAGCGTTGAGTTCCGCCACTTACCCTGCTATTAGATTAGCTAATTTAAAGTAAATTATTTAAAATATATTTTGTTACTACAAGCTTCACGAAATTAAACCAAAAAGAGGGTACCTTTAGAAAATAAATTCTCTAAATATTTCATTCTATATAATAGACGGCAATAAATGCATTTCCCTAACAGTATATGAACCTATAACCACCACACGTCAAGCATAACGGGCCTAAGCTGTAATATATTTTACTGTTTATTTTCTCTTATCGTTTGTAACTTAAGCCGAAATCTTATAAACAGGTTCGCATCGATCGCCAGTCTTTACGATTTGTTTACATTTTATTTTTAGCCTTACAACTAAGTACAAATTATAGTAACAGATACAAATATAGCTTTTAAATTTTAATAAATTTGTAAGTGAAGCAATATTGACTGAGACAGTTGTGAGTTCAACTAGTAATAGTGTTTTAACACTCTGTTTCTCTTCCACTGCGCCACGACGAACTTATCTCTCTCTCTCTCTATCTATATCTATACTAATATAATAAAGCGGAAGAGTTTGTTTGTTTGTTTGTTTGTTTGTTTGTTTGAACGCTAAGATCTCTGGATCTACTGGTCCGATTTTCATTGTTTTTGTTTTGTATGAAAGCTGCATTCTTCAGAAGTGCTATAGGCTATATAACATTACATTACACATATATACTAATATATTTTAAAGTACATTCTTATTTGACATGCAATTTATTCTGCCATGTTAATAACAACCGTCGTTGCTACGCGACCGCTACCGCGACGTTTTGATATTCATCCTTATGAAAATAAATATAAAAGTCACTTTTAGCATTTCATCTAGATTGAAATTATAGTTTACTGTATAACATACTAATAAATAATTAAGGAGATGTCACTGATTCCAAATGACCTAGCCACCTAGCGGGCGGCACAGTATGACCGACGCGAACGGGCAGATGACGTTGACGGTTTTATAATTTTCATACATTTTCGAACTTTTATTTGTTGTTTATAATTAATTTAAAATACACTTTGATTCTCTTCTTATTTTATTGATATTGCCCGCTAAAATTATCTTACTTAATAGAGAGAAATGTTTAGTTATTTCGTAGAGTCGATATCTATGTACGCACGTACGGAAAACTTTAGGTACTTTTTCTAATATTAAGAATACCTATCCTTTAGTTACTTTTAATCCTTTTGTTAGTTCATTTCAATAACTCAGATATTTTTTCTAATAATGTGTATCTACTTATTATTCTTTTTGATTATTTGAGCTTATATTTTCTTACTAATTCTATTGAGAATTGAAAATAAGTTCATGAATATATTTAATAAATATTCTTATAGTTGAAGCAGGCGTAGCCGCGTCCGGGTCCACTAGTCTTCTATATATATAAAATCGAAAGATCACCCACTCATCACGTAATCTCAGAAACTACATGTGCTAGGAATCTCAAATTTTGCAAGGAGGTTATTTATAGGACGTAGGTGCTCGCTAAGACGGGAATTTGCAATATTCGACTTCTAAGGGGTTGTTTTTGGGGTTGAAAGTTTGTATGAAACTTCGTAGTACTACAAATGCTAGGAGTCTCAAAATTTTTGCATGGACGTCACTTATAGGACGTAGGTACTCATGGAGACAGAAATTAATAATAACGTAGTTCACGCAGGCGAAGCCGCGGGCGGGCCGCTAGTTTATATAAAATATAACTATATAAATTTTGATTTCCACCACGTATCACC